>JAXQHN010000018.1:6110-31203 GCA_037040845.1 Trichomonascaceae sp. B5901 | reverse complement strand
GGAGCAGGTTGTCCCCAAGAGACAGCAGTGCTAGAAGCCTGAGCAGCAGCAGAAGAGCTGGCAGCTTTGTCTTGCTGAGACTGCTCATTGTGAGACTCCTTGTGCGATTCATTTTGGGAATCGTTGTGAGACTCCTGTTGAGAATCATTGTTCTCAGACTTGTCCTGTTTGTGCTGAGAATCAGAGCTCTTGTGAGTGTGGTCGTAGTCAATTGTTCCACCACATTGACTGCAACCGTGGGTGCCATGAAGACCACCAAACAACAAACCAAGAGTTCGCTTCTCCAAATCAAGAGCAGCATCAGCAGACACAGCATCAGCAGCGACAGGAGCAACGTCAGTGGTTCCAGTAGGAATAGGAGCAGAAAAAGCGCCAGAAATGATCATGGCAGCTATCAAAATTTTAGAAAGACCGAATTGAGCAGACATGTTAAGCGAGTATTGATAAATAGTAGTGTTTAGATTCTTAAGCGAGTGTTAAAGAAGATGTGAGTGATGATCTGGATTTCGAGGATATCCTGGCCCTTATATGTCAGAGAATCAGCAGATTGAATTTCATCTGAAGCATCTTCAGAATGTAAATAAAAATAGGCTAATTATCTTCAGAATTATAAATAGGCTAATTAAAATGTTTCAAACTCTAATATAAAGTGAGACAAGTTAAGGTTGTTCCAGAACAAATGACGAGAAAAATCATCAAACTTGATTAGCCACGATTAATTTGAAGAGGAAGTTTTATCACCATTTGTATTCCAAATTCGGTGTTATTTTATAGACGTTTTGCTATTTTTGTAGAATTTATTCTTAATTTTCTCCAGAATCATTGTTCAATCGGGTTCTATAAGGGAACAATTAAAATGAACAATGGAATCGAACGATCATAACAATGGAATTGACCGATCATAAGAACAATGGAACGGAACTAAAAGAAATGAACGGTCAACAGAACAATGAGATACCACAACGGGTAATTGGACCGAAGACGAATAAATACAATATCGGCCACTGAAATAAAGGTCTTAATCTTCTTATTCCTGGTTCAATATTCTCTATATAACTCAATCCCTTTGTGATAAGATCAACCTGACCCTGGTAATCCGGTTAGGCAGTCGTTACAGCTTGTTATGGCCGCATTTCCTCAACAAATGAGTGGGCCCATCTTCTTTTTTGCTTTAAATCGATATTATTGATCGTAAAACTCAAGTTTTCTGGTGTCGTATCTGTTTCCTGCCGATTCTGGTGAACTTCTCTCTGTTGTACCCGTGGTATGACATCGGCTCATATGCCCACCGAACCCCTGTAAGGAAATAACAATCACGACGCATTTTTTCAATGTGAGCATCCTTTCTGTAATATCAGCTGTAGAGATTTGAATATTGTAGCGTAAATTTAAAAAGATACATACAATGGCTTCTCATAGATGGGTTTTACTGCTTGCCCTAAGTATGTATACGTAATAAGACCTAATACAGTAATACTATATCAACCAACTAACTCCAAGCAACTACAACATTTGGCCTTTTCCAACTATTTAAATACCTCGAAACTCCTAAAAGTGCTCATTTGAACAGCCTAGATATATTTATATTGAAAGATGTGTGCAATTTCTTGTGGAGAAATGTACCTATGAAAGTCATAGCTGCTGGCTCGGCTCTACCGTCATTGAGCCAAGCTGCTTATTTAGGCGGAGTTTCTGGCGAAAAGCTTCCAAATTTCAACAAAGAATTAACTGTAGATGGCATGGGATCGGGCCAAGTAAAATGGTTTGTTGAAGCTCCTAACTGTCAAGAAAATGATCCCGTCATTCTGTTTTGTCACGGTGGTGGATATGCTCTGGGTATGGGAATCTACTATGCGAAGATGCTTGAAGCCATATACGAAAAGGTAAACAATTCTCGACTATCTATAGTATGGTTCAATTATAAGCCTACGATACTGGCAGAATATCTGAGGCAAATCAATGAAGGGGTTTTGGTATATGATGTTCTGGCTAACTTGAGTAATAATATTATCATTATGGGAGATTCGGCTGGTGCTCATATGGGTTTGAACATAATGAGACATATTCATGAACCTGTTGAAGGACTGATTGAAATTCATACAAATATGAAGCCTAATGCAGCAGTTCTCATATCGCCATTTGTTGTTGGTGATGTTGAATTTGAGGGCTCCGTCAAGGAATTTGATGGTAATGATGTCATCAGCTATAAAGCCCTGCAAGATATGTTATCAATGATGCATCAATCGAATCTATCATTTGATCAGCTGATTCCGCTACAGTTTAAAGGCGATTGGAAAGAAATATTGCCGAAATATTCCAACGTTATGGTGACTTACGGTGAGAAAGAAGTATTGAGAGATAGTATAAAAGAGTTCCTTCAGGTATCAGGACTGCAGGATAATGGACATGTATATTTAGATCCAACTGAAGTACACACAGGGATGTTTTTCAGACCGGGCAAGAGTGAAGGCATAACGGAAATAGCAAGGTTTATCAAGGGAATTGTACCTAATGGCAATGCACGGTGAATGTTCGGAGTTATTTGGTATTAGTAGGGCCATGAACACGATATGGCACTATAAAGCACACCTGAGCATTATCGACAGTCATAATTACAATTTTTGAGGCTATTTATCTCTTCTACGGCTCTGAATAAGCCTACATCCGCCAAGATCTTATCTCGTTTGACCTCTAATACTGCTATTTATATCCGCCTTTTGCGATGCGGCTCCTGCCTAATTAAGGCACATAGGGTCCAGCGATAACTGAAATACGAAGAATAATCATAGCATTAACAACAAAAATAAACAATGTACTTATCAAAGATTCAACAGTAACGACATAAACAGTAGTTTATTCACTTCCTCAGGGAATAACTTCACATATCGTCATCTTTTGTCATACTTCACCAAATGCGGGGTCTCTCCGACCGGTACTTACCCGGTCCGCAACCCAACCAGCTTGTGCTCTCCACCTGACCAACCTTCTTATCTCTAAGAATTCAATCGGATTAACGAATTGAATCAGGCTAGCAGTTGAGCATTTGAATTGGTCACCTGATCTAAGATCCCGAGATTAGAATTCGATTTGTACTTGTTGTTTTATCTTGTTATCTGGCTATTTACCCCTGGACATGACTAACGAGGTCAAATATAACCAGGTTTGTGACTGTTGTCGTGAACGACGAGTCAAATGTGATAAGTCGTTTCCTTGTTGGAGATGTATAGCATCGGGTTTGAAGTGTAGTTATAGTCCTTCTAGGCGTCGGGGGCCTAAAGGACGGCATTCTTCTGTTCTAAAGAGCCTTCGTCAACGTGCAGCTCTACAAAGCGGTTCTTTGATAGCACCAAGAGATATGTATGCAAATGTTTCGCTACAGCCGCTTAGCTGGGAAAAATTGGACGTTGGAATGGTGAAAACGCTTATCGATGCTTATTTTGATCATGTGAATCCAATAGTACCAATTCTCAATCGGGACCTGATCAGTCATTACCTTAATTCACCGCCTACTCCCGAGACTTATGCATTGGTAGCAGCTGCGGTGTCTACGGTGTTTAAAAGGGTCATTACTGAGCCAGTCAAGACCATTGAAGAAAGAGCCCGGGAGTTTTATCTGGAAGAAGCCACCTCTGTTAAGGGCCAAATGCCTTATATTCTGAATCGCTCGGTCAATTCAGTCAAGACTTCATTTCTTATATATCTCAGTTTCTGCTCCGTGGAGGACTTTGATTCGGCATGGTTTTATCTTCACGAGGCTATAACGATTGCCAGGATCCTTGGACTGGACCAGGAATCGTATTATTCCGGTCTAAATCCAATTGCTGAGATCGATCGCCGTGTTTTATTCTGGGGTCTTTATGTGAGTGAACGGGGCTTTTGTGTTCATGAGCATCGGCCAGTAATACTCAAAAAGACCATTGGTCTGCCTATTTGCGATGACTCACAGACTGAGTATACAGAATTTGTCACTCTCGTCAAGCTCATGTGCTCACTAGATGATGAATTCATAGAGCTTTGGAATCATGACGCGTCTTCTGCGGGTGCGCCTATATCCGAACAGAAAGCACTGCAGATTTTAGGTCAAACTCAGAAAAATCTTTCCATGGCTTTGAGTGGTTCACCGAAGGTTGAAAGCGGAATTCAGAAAGCCAATGTTCTTCTGACGCATGAGTGGCTTTTCTTACTTTTGTGGCGGAAATCATACGACGGGCCTCATTCCTCCTCATTGAGTAGAGAAATATCTATCAAATCTCGCTTTCCCGTCAAAGCAGCCACTTTGGCAATGGAAATATATGACTCTGTGAACTTTCAAGACATTGTAACTCATGGGCCGGGAATTCGACAGAAATTCTACGATATTGGCGAATGTCTGGCTGATTTCGTTCTTTATCAGCCACAACTTTTCAGTCTTGATGCAACACTAGAAAAAGGCAATCTGCTTCGAAGATTACTTGATGGTTTCTCTGCTTTTAGCGCAAACTCCAAGAATGAATATGCTCAACTTGAGCATAAAGTTGTTCCGGCTGTACAGCAACTCATGCTGATTGGCTGGAATCCGGGATCTATCGATATTGATCCCGTGTCATGTTATTTGGATCAGTTGGATGATGAAAATGGGGATATATGTGGGGGGAATGAGATATTTGAGTTGTTGTAGGTTGTGTGGCTGATTTTGATGACAATTACGGAGGAAGTTGAAATGATAACTTTGTACTATGAATGATACCACGAGGGGTGGGGAGAACATTAAGTGTTGCTACTGCTCTCAAATAACAAATTTATGATTTAAATGTTTTATTTTGGGGTTTTTCTGAGTTGTCTTCTGCTGAACGATCGTACAGGTAGTTCAAATGACATTGAGAGCCTGTCAAAAGCTACCAGTCTTCATTTGCTTAAGAGAACTAAAATGCAGCGATTGTGTTAAAATTATAGCAATATCATAATAGTAGTCAATTGCGCATTTATTGCTTGCCTCCCGCCATGTGACCTGTAACATGATGATATGTCGTTCTTTGTAGCGGCTTGCAGATTGTGGGGTATGCGGGGTAAGGATATAAGTATCAGCTTTCTCTTTATTTATACGCTTCATGCTGTATTTGATTATTTTATTTTTAGATTTATAATATACTCTACAGATTCAATAACTGCTTTTTAAATGTTATCTTGACCAGGTGTTGATTGCCATGCGGAGTCTAGCGCCACACTATCTCAGAGATCAAATATCATAATTACCGATTTTTCTGAAACTTTTTAATTTTATTATATTTCAAATATTATTCCGCAATATTCAGCAGTGTTATATCACTTTATTTGCGCTTTTTGTTAGTCGCGGAGTTTTATCCAACCGCACTATAGTGCCTTATCGGAGTTATTTTCAACCCTATCAAATACCAAATGTTACACGCAGAAATTGCCTCTTTCGCTACAATTTATTACTTAGCTACACTAATCTCCATTATATCCCAAAGAAAACATCATCATAAACGTAATTCTTAGTCATATATAAGGCGGTTCGTCGGGTCCCACAAACTATCCAACTTACTATCATGGCAACATTAACAGATAATCCAAGTGCCGAAAGTTGGAACCAATGGATTAAACTTGATAAGCCAAGTCCTGCTTTTGCATCTGAACAACCTGAATATAACCGTTTATTTAAATTAATCGTTGATAAGTATGGTAAAGAGTCCATAATCCAGGCATTCCATAAAACCTGTGAAAGACTCAACTCCAAACTTCCTATAACCACGGCGACTATTCCTGTTATTGAATTTGACCAATTGCATAGACTATCAGATTCCGAGCGAGAGAAGGTCAAAGAAGTGGGGTGTTTTGCTGTCAAAAATGTCGTCGACAAGGCCAGCGCCGAACAGCTGTTTGACGAGCTCAAGACTCTTCTGGAAGAGAACAATGAGATCATTGCTGGGTGGCCACTTGAGACTCCTGTTATCAAGCGATTATACTGGTCTAAAGCTCAGGTAGTGCTACGTGGTCATGAAAATCACCTGAAGCTACAGAAATGGATCAACGAGCTATGGAAAGATAGTTCCGGTGAGCTTGATATTACTGAATTCTCAAAGCCCGTTTCCTATGCTGATGCTTTGCGAATTACGCCCAGTTATACCAAAATGAAGGGACTTGGCCCCCATATTGATGCTGGTGGTTTATGCAGATGGGGAGACGACACATACCGTGAAGCCTATGATGCAGTATTCTCTGGACATCCTGAAAAGCTCGATATGTATGATCTCGCATATCGTAAGAATGCCCGTCAGAATATGTATCCTAATTCAGTGAATGCCTCTGTTTTCAGATCATTCCAAGGTTGGACAGCGTTGACACCTGTTGGCCATGAGAAAGGCGGTCTTTTTCTTCGGCCATATGCGGCAGACGTCATATCATATGTTTTGCTTCGGCCATTCTTCAAATCAACAAAGCAGCCATCTGATCCAGACTACTTGGGCGCCAAGAACTGGGTGCTGAATCCTGATCCAGATGCCTTTTTCCCAGGAAGTCTTAGTACAAATAGTCAAGGAATCTCTAACGTTTCACATCCGCATTTGAGACTTGAGGAGACTTTTGTGACTATTCCCGAATTAGAGCCTGGTGATACCATATGGTGGCATTGTGACATGACTCATGGTGTTGATATTGATAACCACAGTGATCATGAAGTCGGAGTGGTATACATTCCTGCATGCCCTTCAATTAAAATGAATACTGATTATGTCAAAGATCAGGCACTGTGCTTCTTGAATGGTACAGCTCCTAAAGATATGCGGCAACGACAAGATGATCATGATGAGACGAAGTTGAAGAGGTATCCTGGCAATGTAGAATTATTGAGTGAAGGAGGTAAGGCAGCGATGATGTTATAGCTGAATCAGCATGTTAATAATGGGGATATATTTTATTTTGGGGTTTTTCTGAGTTGTCTTCTGCTGAACGATCGTACAGGTACTTCAGATGACATTGAGAGCCTGTCAAAAGCTACCAGTCTTCATTTGCTTGAGAATTAAAATGTAAGCGGTTGTGTTAAAATTATAGCAATATCATAATAGTAGTCAATTGCGCATTTATTGCTTGCCTCCCGCCATGTAACCCTGTAACATGATGAGATGTCATTCTTTGTATTGGCATGCAGATTGTGGGGTATGCGGGCTAAGGATATAAGTATCAGCTTTCTCTTTATTTAAAAACTTCATGCTGTATTTAATTATTTTATTTTTAGATTTATAATATACTCTACAAATTCAATAACTGCTTTTTTTGAGATGTTATCTTGACCAGGTGTTGATTGCCATGCGGAGTCTAGCGCCACACTATCTCAGAGATCAAATATCATAATTACCGATTTTTCTGAAACTTTTTAATTTTATTATATTTCAAATATTATTCCGCAATATTCAGCAGTGTTATATCACTTTATTTGCGCTTTTTGTTAGTCGCGGAGTTTTATCCAACCGCACTAGAGTGCCTTATCGGAGTTATTTTCAACTCTATCAAATACCAAGTGTTACACGCTGAAATTTCGCTGAAATTTATTACCTAGACAACTATGCTATTGACGGACGAAAATTGGTTCGTAAAAGATAAGTGCATGATTTGCAAAAGATGAGAACTTCGTTGTTTATCAGCATTGCCTATTTGGGACAGTCTACCAGGGGTAGATAACGATAAACACTTGGAGCACTTGCTGATTTATTTATTGATATTGTATTAATACATGGAAAATTGTATTATATTTTATTCATGATTGGCTGAATTTCTTTGTATTTTTTTCTTATATATATATATATTGCTATATTATTATCAGGGCTTGGAACCTGATTTCTCAAGGCGGGGCGGACTGCAACAAAATCAGTCTGTGACGAAGCCCCTATCACAGCGTATATTTTGAGAAGAAAATGTTACCACATTTACGCATTGAGCGCTTGGGGATGAAATTTTGGGAAACAGGCGTTATTTTTCATTTGTGGCACTAAACTGGGGCGGCGTATAAGGGAGAAGAGTCGGCCATCCACCGCTATGTCCTGCTGGCATTACACCGCATGCAAGTGCTTCTTCTCTGATTTTTAACGCTCCTATTTCATCTCATGAGCAGCTATCTCAGTCCAGTGGCCTCTATGGCTCAGGCCGAGACCGGTGCTCAGATCTACGATACAAAGCAAAAGTTCTCTACCTACGCTTTACAAGATACTGAAAAAGGAACAATTGAAGATCCTGATAAGCTGGTAAATTTTGTTCTCGATACCACTAAACATATTGCTGAAGATGAGCATAAAATCGGATCCTGGCAGGCTATCAAACTGTACCCCAAGGCTATGTTCTGGTCCTGTGTGTTTGCTGGTGGCGTTATAATGGCTGGCTATGATGCTCAAATCATAGGCTCCTTTTATGCATTGCCTGCTTTTGTCAACAAATATGGCAGCATGTACGACGGGGAAATGCGGTTGACAGCTGCTTGGCAAACTGCTCTCAGTATGGGATACCCCATTGGCGAGGTATTGGGATCTCTTGGAGTCTCCTGGCCAAGTGAATATTTTGGCCGAAAGAATACCGGCTTTGTATGCACAGTAATTCTTACTGGTATCATATTCATTCAGTTTTTTGCTCCAACAGCCGGTGTTCTGACCGCTGGAGAGATTCTTGCCGGTCTCCTGTGGGGAGCGTTCGTCACACTGTGTCCAACATATGCTTCTGAAGTAGCTCCTTTACCGTTAAGAGGTTTGCTGACCTCGTTCATCAATATGGCCTTTGTAATTGGTCAATTTATTGCTCAGGGAATTACTGCTGGTTGTGAGAGCAGAACCGATCAATGGGCCTACCGAATTCCATTTTCAATTCAATGGTTATGGTGCCTTATTCTTCTAGTTGCTTTTCCATTGGCTCCTGAATCTCCTTGGTATTTGGTGCGTAAAGGAAGGAGAGATGAAGCCCGAAAAATGCTCTTGAGACTCCAATGGGACCACGGTGAAGACATTGACCAAGCCTTGCATATGATTGAACAGACCAATTTGCTCGAGCAAGAGTTCAGACATCAGACGACTTACTGGGACTGTTTCAAGGGTGTCAATTTGGTGCGAACTGAGATTTGTGTTATGGTATATACCACTCAGGTTCTTGCTGGCAATCCTCTTATTGGTTATGCCACTTGGTTTTTCGAGCTGGCTGGTCTTCCCACTAATAAGGCTTTTGATATGGGTGTAGGAGTCACTGCTATTGGATTTGTTGGAACTTTGCTATGTTTTTGGGTGATCACTTTGATGGGTAGGAGAACTCTGTATCTATGGGGTTTGCTAGTCATGACTTTGTTCCTTTTCCTTCTAGGCATTATCGATTGTCTACCGAATTATTATTCCCATCCTGGCTATCAATGGTCTCAAGCCAGTTTCATTTTGGTGTATACTTTTGCTTATCAACTTACCAGTGGGCCCCTGACATTTATATTCATATCGGAAGTTTCTTCTACTAAACTTCGATCACGAGCTATCGGAATTTCAACTGCTGTTCAGGCTCTAGCTGCTATCGTCACGACTGTGGCTGTTCCTTATATGTTCAATAAACAGAATGCTGATATGAGAGGTAAAATCGGTTTCTTCTTTGGTGGCTTAAGTCTTATCTGTTTGGTATGGGCTATTTATCGACTTCCCGAAACACGAGGTAGAACGTTTCATGAAATTGATATCATGTTTGAGAAACATGTTCCTTTGATGAAATTCGGTACTTATGATGTTTATCAGAGTGTAAGTGATGAGAAGGTTGACAATGACAGCCGTCGCTCAAACGGGTAAGAAACATAGACGGAATTTACAATTTCAATAATCACGGGATTTAGTCTGAAATTGAACTTTTTTTTAGTGTTTTTCAATAATTTTTGATCAGACTGCTTGTTCGTTAAATTATACCCCGATTCGGCCAAGATACGGCTGACAAAAATATTTTTCAGCACCAGCCAAACTTCCACATTTCTCAGCTCAAATCGAATATGCCTTCTCTGAAAGAGTAGATACCGGCATTAAGTGATCCTAAGCCAGATGGTATGTGAAATTATTGAATCTTTCGTGTGTATTCTGACTGGCTAACTGAAAACAGACTTTGATCCTGAAGATTTTGAGCATAATGAAACAGAATATGATCAAGAAAAGAACAATGAATTAGCTAGAATTCATTACTTAAAGCTTGTTAAAAGTTCCTTGAGAGAGGACGATGTTCGTGTTGATTCTCAAAAGTATCGTGGCTCAAGAGTTAGCCGTAAGAGTCTGGAGAAGAATCGGAAAGCTTGGCAGCAGCAGTGAAGAGCTGGAAAATAGAGAAGGTTTAGAAAGCAGCGGAAGTGAGAGCGACGATGAAAGTATAGATGATGATGAGGAGAGTCTAGGAAGCGCGGAGGGAAGCATAGGAAATAGTGAAGACGAAGATAGCGAGGCTGAAAACAGCGACGAGAGCGAAGAAGATCCACAAGCCGGCACAGAACTCCGAAACGAATTCAAAAGCATGCTAGCTCAGGAGCAAAAGAATGTTGTACGTCAGTTAGCTGTTTCAGCGCAGCAAGATGCATCCAAAGGTCAAGCAGTCAAGAGCCGAATGAATATTTACGAAGCATTGCTCGACGCTCGAATACAAACTTGAAAGGCTTTAACTGCTGCTGCAAACGCCTTGCCTTTAAATGGAAAGACTACTAGCCAGTTTTCCACTGAAGATACTGAGACTAAAGTGGCGACTACTAGCAAATCTTTGTACAAGCTTTTGAATAATATCACGGATCTTCGTGTAAAGATGATGGAGTCAGATGGACATATGCAGCAATGTTGTACCACTTTATTTGCGCTTTTGTTAGTCGCGGAGTTTTATCCACCGCACTATAGTGCCTTATCGGAGTTATATTCAACCCTATCAAATACCAAATGTTACACGCAGAAATTGCCTCTTTCGCTACAATTTATTACTTAGCTACACTAATCTCCATTATATCCCAAAGAAAACACATCATAAACGTAATTCTTAGTCATATATAAGGCGGTTCGTCGGGTCCCACAAACTATCCAACTTACTATCATGGCAACATTAACAGATAATCCAAGTGCCGAAAGTTGGAACCAATGGATTAAACTTGATAAGCCAAGTCCTGCTTTTGCATCTGAACAACCTGAATATAACCGTTTATTTAAATTAATCGTTGATAAGTATGGTAAAGAGTCCATAATCCAGGCATTCCATAAAACCTGTGAAAGACTCAACTCCAAACTTCCTATAACCACGGCGACTATTCCTGTTATTGAATTTGATCAATTGCATAAACTATCAGATTCCGAGCGAGAAAAGGTTAAAGATGTGGGGTGTTTTGCTGTCAAAAATGTCCTAGATAAGGCTAGCGCTGAAGAGCTGTTTAATGAACTCAAGACTCTTCTGGAAGAGAACAATGAGGTCATTGCTGGATGGCCACCTGAGACTCCTGTCATGAAGCGATTATACTGGTCTAAAGCTCAGGTTATGCTACGTGGTCATGAGAATCATCTGGAGCTACAGAAATGGATCAACGAGCTATGGAAAGATAGTTCCGGTGAGCTTGATATCACGGAATTCTCAAAGCCCGTTTCCTATGCTGATGCTCTGCGAATTACGCCCAGTAATACCAAAATGAAGGGACTTGGTCCTCATATTGACGCTGGTGGTTTATGCAGATGGGGAGACGACATATACCGTGAAGCCTATGATGCAGTATTCTCTGGACATCCTGAAAAGCTCGATATGTATGATCTCGCATATCGTAAGAATGCCCGTCAGAATATGTATCCTAATTCAGTGAATGCCTCTGTTTTCAGATCATTCCAAGGTTGGACAGCGTTGACACCTGTTGGCCATGAGAAAGGCGGTCTTTTTCTTCGGCCATATGCGGCAGACGTCATATCATATGTTTTGCTCCGACCATTTTTCAAGGCAACAAAGCAGCCATCTGATCCAGACTACTTGGACGCCAAGAACTGGGTGCTGAATCCTGATCCAGATGCCTTTTTCCCGGGAAGTCTTAGTACAAATAGTCAGGGAATCTCTAACGTTTCACATCCGCATTTGAGACTTGAGGAGACTTTTGTATCTATTCCCGAATTGGAGCCTGGTGATACCATATGGTGGCATTGTGACATGACTCATGGTGTTGATATTGATAACCACAGTGATCATGAAGTCGGAGTGGTATACATTCCTGCATGCCCTTCAATTAAAATGAATACTGAGTATGTCAAAGATCAGGCACCGTATTTCTTGAAGGGTACAGCTCCTAAAGATATGCGACATCGACAAGATGATCATGATGAGACGAAGTTGAAGGGGTATCCTGGCAATGTAGAATTATTGAGTGAAGCAGGTAAGGCAGCGATGATGTTATAGCTGATTCAGCATGTTAATACGTGCTCGGAATGTTTGAATAATATTATATGAGGATAAATATCGAGATATTCCGATATTGTCCGATAAGCACAAGGTGCAACAATAGAGCGTTGTTACATATAAATATCACCTTTTCTAAATTATAAGTTATTAATTGTAAAATTTATGCCCATTGACTCTAATTTCTATAATGCGGGCTTTAACTTAACAGTGGCTCTATGAATTGACCTTACCTTGACCATAATCTCTGCCCAGCCCTATAACCATGGTTCACAGCCCTATAACCTCGGCCGTAACTTTACCTTGTCATGAGTAGCCGTTACATATACTGTCTTTCTATCTTGACTTAAAATCTCAGCAGTTATATAGGTATTCTTGGCAGTATTGAGCATAAGTTTGCAATCAAGGTGTACAACAGCATCGACAGGAAGAGGTCGTATGTACTGACAAGCAAGACGTCTACTAACGCCAAACTCACTGACACACCGTTCTCTATCAAAAGTACCATCTTCACTCCAATATGTCAAGTCGGCAGCCTGAGTGTAAGTACTAATAGCATCTATAATGGCCAATATACAGCCACCATGCACGTTACCATACACGTTTTGCATCCATTTGTCCGTTTTGAATTCAAATGTAAGTACGGGTGTGTTTTCGATATTGTGCTGAATTGATATAAGCTTGGCTTTAAGATGTTCTAAGAAATGGCCCTTATCTAGGGGCCTACGTTCCATATTAGAAACCAAGCTTTTATCAATGATAGCTACCTGTCTTGACGTGAAATCTTCCAGCATTGAATTTTTCATTGGGACCTCACTCATGGTGATGATGGATGAGTGGTCGAAACCTTGGGAAGTTGTTGAAAAGGTTTTCGATTGGTAATAAAAAGAATTTCAAAGGTTTTGTTGCTGAGGTCGAAAAACAGACGAATATAGCGGTTGAGCGACAGACCTCGGAGTTTGTCTAACCGACCTCGGGTAAGATCGAGATAGAAAAGAAGAAAAGAAGAACTGAATAAAAGTAGAAATATAAAAAACAAATGATTTTCAGATAGATACGCAATATTGAAAATAATTCGGCATGTTAGGAAAATATTCAATAATGGTTGAAATTTATTGCTTCTTAGGTTGTAACTTCATGCGTATGGCGGCCCAGCTGAGGTTGTCAGTAGAGAGCAGTGCCCACCACCTGTTATTACAGTTCGAACTGTGAATTGTTTCATTCAACAGTTTAAATGGCTTTCTCCGCCGTTTTTGCCAAACATGGGGGAAATCTCTATTGAATTCAAACTTCAAAATATCTATCCATTTCTTAATCGTTTTGGTTTGTTGTTGAAATTTCCCTCATTTTATGTTTTGTGCGGATATCTGTGGGTCTTTTGCGGGGCCGTTTTCTGGGGCTGAACGGTCCGGTCCGTTCGTGGGAGAACAGTGGCTGGTTTGGGAGAGTCCAGGGGGTCTCTAAACGAATTCAATAATATTTACCGTGTGATTTCTATGACTTATTTATAGTTAATAAAAACAGTATAATATTGTTTCAAATAGAAGGAAAGCTTGCTAATCAAGTAAACAGATAACTATATCCTTGTTAGGCATGTCTTTTCATGGCAATGCTGTACTAGTGATGTATTCATTTGACTTGATGCCCACAATTTCCACTTAATATACAATTCACGTTAATAAAACATCCATTCAGTGAAAAAAATTCAAACAAATCAGCCACTGAATAAGCCTTTCATTTATTTGTCAGAGTCCTGTGTATTTTACTGTGTCATGTCCTCTCGGTCCATTGATTCCGGGTTATTTGACGTCATATAGGGCATACTGTCTTAAAACCCATACATTCGAGGAACTCTTGTATTGTTAAGAGCTTTTCTTGAAACTTTTTGAAGTTGTTCCATTGATCTAGTGATGATATGTCTTTGCATTGTAATATAATACTTTACTGGATTAAATCTATCTATATGGAATTGTGGAGGTATTTATATATTATGCCAATGGCCATAGTAGTGTGATTTTAATATCTGGGGTCAGCTGCAGAAAGTAATTTAGAAGCAAAGTTATAGAAAGAAAACAACGCATAGAACATTCGAAAGAAAAAGTTAAATAAAACTTAAATGAAATATATAGAATAGCTTAGACAATGCATTTATTACATTATTATTATATATATATATGTCTTTATGATTTAATTCATGTTATTTGTTTCCATTGTTAATTCTTCCATGTTCCGCACTTAACGGGATTTTTTTTTATTCTCCTGATGTTTTCGGTTCAAAGCGGATTAATCGCACCAATTTGGCTCTATTTTTCCGAAAAATCCCACCGGTGATTACAACAAGTAATGATATTATTGGCCGGAACTCCGTGCCGTTTTAACCGATAAGGCGGAATATAAGTCCTTTTTATCATTTAATGTGTCTTTATTGATTTTTTTGGTTAACTACGTAAACGAGACCGTTAGATCCAGACCCATCCCTAGTCAGATTAAATGTCAGTTGATAACGAACTCAAAGTAATAAATTGAATCAAAATTCTTGTATGAGCCAATAACCTAGCGAAACTCAGATGACGGTCAGATGATATATCTAAGCCACTTACGTTGTTGGGTTTCAAACAACTACTATGATGGGCTAACTTTAATTGATTGTAGTGGTATGACAAAATGGGATGATGATACTCTAACGGCCTTGTGGGACAAGAACATGACTAGAAAGCATGACCTTAAGACTTATCAATACAGAGAAATAAGGTGATCTGATACAATATAGAATATTCATTGACATAATAGGTTTTAGTACAGAAAAATCAATAAAACCTATAATTAACCAAATTCAAAAATTTTCCCCCGTTTCAAAACTGATGGAGAAAAGCCCAGGACTAACCATTATTTCTCAAACAACCATCGCTACAAAAAATTATGAATATTATCTAATACTCTTCTCATATTTATAACGTCACGTCAATCTTCGATATATTTATTTGAAACTTAACCTCTAACATCTCTCATTACATAATCTTCAATTATTGGTCTGCTCATGCGGCACAGCGAATGTCACGGAAAAACTTCAAACAACTAAAAGCCCAAAGCTTAAATCTGTGTCTGCATTTAATTCCAAGATACCCCCCCCCCCCCCTCTAGAGATAATACAATTCACCAACACAGGTCGTACAAATCTTCGGATGGCAAGCAGCCCGGCGCTATTGCAGACGGCTACCCCGTCATTCTTTTTATTTCTCATTGTATTATGTTCTTCTGTCTCTCATTTTATGTTTGGTTATGATACTGGGTATATCTCGACGGCTTTGATCAATATAAAGGGAGATCTTAAAGGTAAAACTCTCACTTATGGTCAAAAGGAGTTTATAACTTCTGCAACTTCTTTGGGTGCTTTGATTGGATCCATTTTTACCGGGTATTTGGCTGATAAATACGGAAGAAAACCCGTGACTATTGGTGCCAACATCTTTCTTATTGCTGGAGCTGCTGTACAGGTCGGTGCTCATCGACTATGGGATATGATTGGTGGACGTTTTATCATGGGTTTTGGCGTAGGTCTTGGATCAGTCATTGCTCCACTGTATATTACTGAACTTTCTCCTCCTCAATATCGAGGTCGTCTCGTCGCCATAGCTTCTATCATTAGAACTGGTGCTCAAGCTGCTGCTGCTGGTATTGGAACTGGGTTAGAGAATGTTCATAATGGCTGGAGAATCCTCATTGGAATTGCTATTATCATTCCTGCCTTACAGATGATTCTCATGTTACCACTGCCTGATTCTCCTAGATATTTGGTACAAAAGGGAATGTTAGATAAAGCTAGAAATGCCATGAGACGAACTCATCATGGAATCACAGAGAAACAGATTGATGAGGAAATCAGCGAGTTGGTTGCTTATACTCAAGTGATAAATCCTGATAATGCTGGACCCTGGTATAATTTCACCAACAAATACAAAGAACTTCATATGGTAGGTTCTAATTTGCGAGGTTTAATTATTATCTGTGCATTACAGGCAATTAATCAGTTCACTGGTTATAATGCTCTTAACTACTTTGCTGGAACTCTTTTCCAGATGGTAGGATTTAAGAACGCCAACGCAGTGTCTATTGTCATTTCTGGAACCAATTTTGTGTTTACGTGTGTTGCATTTTTTCTCATTGATAATTTTGGTAGACGAGTCTTAATGTTGGTATCGTTGACAGGAATGGTCATTGCGCTGGTGGTTGCATCTATAGCCTTCAGCTTTTTGCATGTAGTATTTGTTGATCATAATGCTGAGGTTGTTAATGGAGGCTTTTCTGCCTGGGGCAGCGTCATTATGGCCATGTTGATGCTTTACGTTGCATTTTTTGCCATTGGCTGCGGGTGTGTGCCTTGGCAGCAATCGGAATTATTGCCCATGTATGTTAGAGGACTTGGCTCATCAATTGCCGCTGCAACCAACTGGGCAGGGTCTTTGACAATTGCTTCCACATTTTTAATTATGATGGAAAACATTACACCGACAGGCACATTTGCATTTTATGCTGGAATCTCATTTGTCAGTCTACTTTTTGTGTACTTCTTTCTGCCGGAATTGGCTGGTTTAACCCTGGAAGAAACTCAGTTAGTTTTCACTGGAGGATTCAATGTCAAGCAATCTTTGGAGCTTTCAAAGGCTCGAAGTAATAAGAATGTGGAATCTGAGGTTAAGGGTGAAGTCGGAGATTTCGTGGAGAAGAATGGTGGAGTGAGCTTAGACGAAAGAGAAACTGGGGAAGAATAATAAATATTTGAGCATATTATTACACATATATATAGATATACATGTATATTTAAATATTTGAAAATTAAATGTATAAATAGTTTTTTATGTATAAGTGGACCTAAACCAATCATATGACACAGATCTCAAATTTTTTCCCCTGTTACCCTTATGACGTTGTGAGCCATCATATTGCCTAATTCGGAATGTCCAGGATATCGTAAACGATCGTACAAATTAACAAACGATCATAACATCACAATAGCAAATTAAGGGTATTAATAGGCATACCATCGCCTACTAGGCTCCCCAAATACCACTCGTTATGACACCATTTATGCAGTCTTGATACCACCATGCCGAGGGGACTGAATTTTGAGGCTCGTGTGGCTCACAACCCCACGATATAAAACGTTACCAGTGGTAACTTTTCCACCTTCTAAGACACCAAAAAAATGACTCCTCAACTTGGTAAACAGCATTCAGACGTCAAGCCAATCATAATTCCTCCTGACAAACGTGATGCTGTCAAAGCATCTTGGGACCGGTTGCTTATCCAATTGGCCAAGACAGTTGAAGACATTGGCGCTCAGGGACCAAACTTTATCCCTGAAGTCCAATGGGATGACGTTGCAAAAGGATCCGGATTCCCTGACGAAACGGAGAAATTGTTCAAAGAAACCGGCTGTTTGATTGTAAGAGGTGTTGTACCTGAAAAGGAGGCTGTAGAGCTCAAAGAGTCCTTGAGGGACTATGTTGATAATCATCCAAATCTGTGTGCCGAGCTATTCCAGGAAGCTCATTGGTCCAAATGTCAAACCAGGGCCAGATCTCATCCTAATATTGTCAAATTGATGAAAATCGCCGGCAATATGTGGCATGTTTCTGATCCCGAGAACTCTCTTGTCGATATGAACACTTCTGTGGTTTATTCCGATCGCTCTCGAATCCGACAACCGGGAAAACAAGTCACTTTGGACCTTCATTCCGACTCGGGTTCTATTGAGAGATGGGAAGATCCTAATTGTCGTGATGTCTATCGAGAAATCTGGGAAGGTCGATGGGAAGACTGGAATCCGTGGCTTATTGATCGACGTATTGTCGCTACGGACGACTTGTATGGCGAAATGGGCAAAACTGGATCAATCTGCAGCAGTTTCCGCTGCTTGCAAGGCTGGCTTGCGATGTCTTCGAATTCCGCTGGTGAGGGTACCATTAAATTTCTGCCTAATTTGAAACAGGTGGCTGCCTATGTCATGCTTAGGCCCTTTTTCAATGCCGACAACCAATTGGATGTTAATAACACGTTTTTCCCTGGAACAATCCCAGGAACTGGTCAGTTTTATGCTCCTGAAGATTTATTTCCTCATTTAAAGCAGAAAAAGTCTGTGGTAAGTATTCCCTGGGTAAAACCCGGTGATTTTGTATTCTGGCATAATGATATTTTGCACGAAGTTGATAAGGAACACAATGGAAACTCTGACTCTTCCGTCGTGTATATTGGCCAGTGTCCTTTATCAATTTATAATATCCATACCTTGATGGATACTGCTGACAAGTTTCTTTCCGGAGAAAAACCTCGTGATTTTATGCACGTGAACAACAAGACCGGTCACGTCTGTGAAAACGACTTTGATGATCGTTCTAATTTGGACGATGTGCTAAGTCCCGAAGGACTTGAAGCTCTTGGGTTGGTTCCATTTGATATCGCGGATCCCACTTTGAATCCTGGTGCTCGCAAGGTGCGACAATTTGCTAATGAGAAACTGGTGAAGTATCACAACCGCACTGTGGCCGCTTGATTTGTTTTTTTTTTGCCAAATTAGTTAGCCAATGTGATTGCTAATAGCATTATTAAATCAGTCAGCGGTGTGTGGTGTTTTTTTTTCATGCAGGTGGACCAATTGAGACACGGAATCTTGGCCAACCCAGAGCCAGCCATCGCGTATCCAATCGAATACCATGCATTACCATTATGAGATCTCTGGAGATTTGTAATTCTTTAACATTGGATCTTGAAGTGAATCTGGGAAAAATTCTGGATAATTTGATACCGGGTTTATCATGTTAGATTTTTGTTCTAAAGTGCCGAGAATATATTTACTTTGATGAAAAGTGAACAAAACTGCTGCTTTGTCTATCAGCTGTTTTTTTTTGCCTGCTTTGTTTACTTTTTGTTCGTTAAGTGTAGACCCTCGCATCTGCATTCAATAATGCTTATTGGTCTGGTCAAAGTCTGCAGGTTCTAGGTTGCATGATATCATTCCAAAGTACTCGATCGTTTTGAGTAATCAAAATATTGGTAAGAAAACTATCATCAGCCTTACCCTTCCCCCTGCATTTTTTGAAAGAACAAAGAAAGAAAAATACGAGCGAAGCACCGTCGGCTTCTTTGTTATTCTTTGTTTACGTCGCGGCAGTTTCTTGGCTTTAAGTTTACCATATGCTGTAGGCAAGCGAAGTATCGTACCACTTGTTTCAGAAGTTTGTTACGTTACCATTGCTTTTTTTCCCAAATCTCAAATCTCAACAGTGCGATATTTCGAAAGTTTAAAGTTTAATGCTGCAACCAACCTGCAATTAACCTTTAAGACATCTGGAATTGACGCAAAACTCGTTATCATTTAACAATTGGTGATAGTTATTCTTGTTTCACACACTTCCTAGACGAGAAAGCCATAAACAAGAAAAGTTTTTACATTCCCACGGCGTGCTCTGATTCGGTGGGCTTGCGTCTAGATGCAGATCTGTCCCCCAGATTATTTCCCAATCCGTACACTATGGCATCTGTATGTGTAAACGAATAGCTGGATACAGTTGTATCTCGAACTTTTTGATTCGTTCCATGCAGGAACGTCTAGAACTCTGAAGAAAATGTTTGCTGATTTTTATACAAGGTTATCTTCTGATTTTGCTTATTCCTGTTTTCACTTGGTAAAAACGCTTCCGCAAGTACCGTCATGACTGGTTTCTTGTCAATTGTGTTCGCTTTACTGCTGTGGGGATGTACCACGGCCTTGACAGCTTTGCCTGGTTCTTGTCCTGTACGTTTAGGAAGTAAATCTCAAGGTTTCAATGCTGCCTTCTTCGATGCGAAATTTCTGCCTCGCGGTGGTCCCACCGATAAATGTAACATCAAGAAGGAAACTCTTGAGCGTGCGAATTTTCACAATTCTAATGCTATGAAAACTGTCACAAACGTCAATAATATCGATTTTGCGGTTAGTATGGATCGTAATCTGCCTATGGATGCGAACATACTGGGCTCAGTTTACGGCTATGAGCTTGGGGTTTCTCACTTCAATATCAAGTACAGTGGTTATTTTTATGCTGCTAAAGCAGGTCAGTACACCTTCACCTTCACCAATATTGATGATGCTGCCATAATGAATATTGGATCCGATAGAGCTTTTTCCTGTGGTGAAGCCGACCCTGTCATGAAGTCTAAGAGTTATCATATGTTTAGTTGCACCAAGAACGTCGTCAAGGTTCAGCTTGCTGCTAATTCTTTCTATCCGATCCTGATTTACTACTATAACAGTGCTCCTTATTCTGCTAATTTCAATTTTGTCGTGAAAGATCCGGATGGAAAGACTCATGCTGGTGGTGAAAATGTATATCAGATCTGTTCGAACGATTGCTACTCACCAACAACTTCCACTGAACTAGTGTCTGGTGCTAGTACTGGGATTTCCAGGACGACGAAGGTGCATTCGACCACAGCACCTGGTGGAGCTCCCATCGTTCACAGTGATATTATTGTGTATCAGGGAGTTAATGGCGGTCATGCTGATGCCTCGATTCTTGCGGCCGTGGATACTGGTGATGCTGTAGGCAAGAAAGTTGCAGTTACCGCTACTGAAAAGCCCCGAGTAAAGAATATTGTGGCTACTGCTACTCATGGTCCTAAAGTTAAGAGTATCGCCGTCGCTGGTTCTGCTGGTATTATTTTTGGTTCAAGGACTATTGAGGTCGCTGGCACTGGTGATATTGTTTTTGGAACGAAGACTATTGGTGTAGATGGTGCTGGGGAGATTGTTGTTGTTGTCGAAACTGGCTCGCCTGGTGCAAATGGTGGAATTGATGCGGAGAAAACCGGGGCCGGTGTTACTAGTGTGGTACATGAAGTCGTTCCAACCGGCGTTGTTACTGTAACGGACGAGGATGGTGAGTATACTGTTTTCACCTTTTACAGCACTCAGTATATTGTTTATACCTGGTACTCCCGAATGAGATATAGTGCTAAGACGAGTGTGCCGGTCATCGCTACGGCTGATCCAAGCGGGGTGAATATGGCTACGAGTACCAAGGGTAGTGCTGCTATTACGGAGAAGGCTGCGACAGCTAGCACTGGTCAAGTTAATGTCATCGAATCAACTGGTGTTGCTACAGGAGGCAATGGAGATGGTGAGTTCACCTTTTACGATACTGAGGTTGTTGTCCGTACAAGATATTCTGGAAATTCGAACACCAAAGCTGCTGCAACGAGCACCCCTGCTTCTAAGGTTGATCCTGACAACAATGCGAGTAGCACGGATGAAAAGGTTCCTGGTAGTGGAGTGACTACTTCGAAGAATGTCAATGTTGTCGAATCAACCGGTGCTGCTACAGGAGATGATGAGGATGGTGTGTTTACGTTTTACGATACTGAGGTTGTTGTTCGTACGAGATATTCTACTAATTCAAGGACCAAGGCCGTTGCGACGAGTGCTCCTACTTCTGCGGTTGGTCCGGATAACAAGGCGAGTAGTTCAGGTGGACAGGTTACTAAAATTGGAACGGTTAGCACTGGTGGAATCAATGTCGTCGAATCAACAGGTGTTCCTACAACAGATGATGGGAATGGCGAATTCACCTTTTATGATACTGAGGTTGTTGTTCACACAAGGTATTCCAGGAATTCAAAGAGCACTAAGGCTGCTGCGACGAGTACTCCTACTTCTACGGTTGGTTCTGATGGCAAAGAAAGTAGTACCGGTAGAGCCAACGTCGCTGAATCCACAGCTGTCCCTATAATAGATGATGGAAATGGCGAATTCACCTTTTATGATACTGAGGTTGTTGTTCACACAAGGTATTCCGGAAATTCAAAGAGCACCAAGGCTGCTGTGACGAGTGCTCCTACTTCTACGGTTGGTTCTGGTGGCAAGGTAAATAGCACAGGTGGATTGGCTACTTCGGAGAATGTCAATGTTGTTGAATCAACGGGTGTTGTTACAGCAGATGATGGGGAAGGCGAATTCACCTTTTACGACACTGAGGTGGTTGTTCGTACTAGGTATTCTCGTGCCAGTCGCAGTAAAGCCCCCGCAACTACTACTCGTGCAACTTCGCCAACAAGCAGTTCTTCGGACGACAGGGATTATGATGAGTTCACATTTTACGATACCGATTATATCGTTCATACGAGATATTCTGGAAAGTCAAAGAGTACCAGGGCTCCTGCAACGAGTGCTGCTGTTTCTACTCTCGTTTCTGATAGCAATTCTACGAGCACCAAGGATATTATGGTCGTTAGCACTAGCGATGGTCCCTCCACTACTGAGAGTGTTGGAACAAACAGTACCCGTGCAGTCGATGTCGTCGATTCTACAGGGGTTGCTACGGCAAGCATTGACGATGGTGAATTCACTTTTTATGATACTGAGGTTGTCGTTCGTACCAGGTATTCTCGTGCTAGTCGTACTAAAGCTCTCGCAACTACTACTCGTGAGACTTCACCGACAACCACTGGGGTGGTCCTTATTAACGATACTACAAGTGATGATGGGTATGTTGAGTTCACTTTCTATGATACCGAGTATGTTGTTCACACGAGATATTCTGGAGGATCAAAGAGTACTAAGGCTGCTGCGACCAGCACTATCCGTCCCACGTCGTCTAGAATAGTTAACGTCGTTGAATCTACTACTAGTGGAGATGTTACTTCTAGCGTGGTTAATGTTGTCAATTCTAGCACCACTGATCCTTCGGTTAGCACTGTGCCTGGTGAAACAACTTCGTCTAAGGTGGTTGATGTTGTCGAGTCTAGTGCCACTGGTCCGTTGGCTAGTACAGTAACTGCTGGGGTTACATCTTCTGGAGATGTTAATGTCGTCAATTCTACTTCTAGTGCCGAGGAGAGTGTCACTGGTCCATTGGTTAGCACTGTTACTGTCCCAGCTAGCTCGTCTCAAGTGGTTAATGTTGTTGATTCAACTAGCACCGGTGAAGCGACTTCGTCTAAGGTGGTTGATGTTGTCGAGTCTAGTGCCACTGGTCCGTTGGCTAGTACAGTAACTGCTGGGGTTACTTCATCTCAAGATGTTAATGTTGTCAATTCTACTTCTAGTGCCGAGGAGAGTGTCACTGGTCCATTGGTTAGCACTGTTACTGTCCCAGCTAGCTCGTCTCAAGTGGTTAATGTTGTTGGCTCTACTAGCACCGATCAAGCAGCTTCGTCTAAGGTGGTTGATGTTGTCGAGTCTAGTGCCACTGGTCCGTTGGTTAGTACAGTAACTGCTGGGGTTACGTCTTCTGGAGATGTTAATGTTGTCAATTCTACTTCTAATGCCGAGAAGAGTGTCACTGGTCCATTGGTTAGCACAGTTACCGTCGCATCTACTTCGTCTCAAGTGGTTAATGTTGTTGATTCTACTAGCACCGGTCAACCAACTTCGTCTAAGGTGGTTGATGTTGTCGAGTCTAGTTCCACTGGTCCGTTGGTTACTACAGTGACTGCTGGGGTTACTTCGTCTCAAGATGTTAATGTTGTCAATTCTACTTCTAATGCCGAGAAGAGTGTCACTGGTCCATTGGTTAGCACTGTAACTGTCGCAGCTAGCTCGTCTCAAGTGGCTAATGTTGTTGATTCTACTAGCACCGGTGAAGCGACTTCGTCTAAGGTGGTTGATGTTGTCGAGTCTAGTGCCACTGGTCCGTTGGCTAGTACAGTAACTGCTGGGGTTACTCCTTCTGGAGATGTTAATGTCGTCAATTCTACTTCTAGTGCTGAAAGGAGTGTCACCGGTCCATTGGTTAGCACTGTTACCGCCGCAGCTACTTCGTCTCAAGTAGTCAATGTTGTCAGCTCTGGCACCGCTGATACTTCGGTTAGCACTGTGCCTGGTGAAACAACGTCGTCTAAGGTGGTTGATGTTTTCGAGTCTAGTGCTACGGGTCCGTTGGTTACTACAGTAACTGCTGGGGTTACATCTTCTGGAGATGTTAATGTCGTCAATTCTACTTCTAGTGCCGAGGAGAGTGTCACTGGTCCATTGGTTAGCACTGTTACTGTCCCAGCTAGCTCGTCTCAAGTGGTTAATGTTGTTGATTCAACTAGCACCGGTGAAGCGACTTCGTCTAAGGTGGTTGATGTTGTCGAGTCTAGTGCCACTGGTCCGTTGGCTAGTACAGTAACTGCTGGGGTTGCGTCTTCTGGAGATGTTAATGTTGTCAATTCTACTTCTAGTGCCGAGGAGAGTGTCACCGGTCCATTGCTTAGCACTGTTACTGTCGCGGCGAGCTCGTCTCAAGTGGTTAATGTTGTTGATTCTACTAGCACCGGCGAAGCTACTTCTTCTAGAGTGGTGAATGTTGTTGATTCCAGTATTACGGGTCCGTCGGTGACTACAGTAACTAGTGGGGCTACTCCGTCTGGTGATGTTAATGTTGTCGATTCTACCGCTACTGTTGTGGTAGCTACGGTTTCACTGGCTACTTTATCTCCTGAAACTACTTCGTCTGGAGATGTTAAGGTCGTCGATTCTACTAGCAGTGTGTTGACAAGTGCTACTGTTCCTTTGGCCAGTACTGTTAGTAATGTGGCTAGTTCGTCTGGAGATGTTGTTAATGTTGTCAGTTCTACTGTTAGTGTCGAAAAAAGCGTTACTCACCCATTGGCTAGTACAGTAACTGGTGGGGTTACTTCGTCTCATGTGGTTGATGTTGTCGAGTCTAGTGCCACTGGTCCAATG
>JAXQHN010000017.1:0-35388 GCA_037040845.1 Trichomonascaceae sp. B5901 | reverse complement strand
ATATAAGTATATAAAGTAAATATTTATTAATTAATTAATATATTATTAATTACATTTATTTAATTAGAAGTTAGAATAAATCTATATGTTACAAAGAAAATTAATTAATTTATTTATATTATTTTTTTACCCCTAATATTAATTTATTTGTTATTTTATTATTACTGTCCCTCCCACCCTTATAACTTTTATATTTATTTCTATCTATTATTACTTAAATACCTAATCTGTTTATTATATTTTCTATTTTACTATAAGGGTGTTAGTAATATTTATTTTATTATATATATAATATAATAAACATCTTAGTTTTATTAACTTATTTTTATATTTCATTTATATTTATTTAATTATGCATTAGAATATATATCATTATTTCTCTTTATCATATACCCACCCAAATATTTATATTTTATTCTCTATTCTTTTTTCCCTCCCTTAAATATTTATTTATGTATTATTTTTTATTATTTAAATAAAAATAACTGAAACTTTTATTTATTAATATTATTATCTCTTATTTTAGATATATTTATATTATTATGCATTATAATATCTATTATTATTTAATTATTGACTTTACTATACCCACCCAAATATTTGATGAGAATAATAAATGAATAGACACTAAACCACATCATATAATAGAAGATGAATTAAATAAAAATATTACTAGAGAAGAAATAAACAATAATGAAGAAATAGCACTTAAAGGTAATTTAACATATCAAGATTATGAGGATTCAGAAAATAAATAACTATATTAGCATATTTCAATTATATTTAGTGATTGAAATAGTTTGCGCTCATCTACTGATCTTTATTTATAGATCTGAAAATAGAAATATTGAAGATTGACATACAAAGGGCTTAAACTATTACTATTTCTAATTTTAAAATGAGTAAGAATAATAATAAGAGATATAAGTAATGTGGGACATATAACCATTGGTAAGGTAAACTATTTGCTATATAGTGATTTTATATCTTATGAGTTCAATTCTCATTATGTCCGTTCTACTTTTATTGTTATAATTTTTTATATTNAAAAAGAAAAAAAAAATAATTTATTTATTATTATAAGAAGGGGTTATAGTTTAATTGGTAAAACATTAGTGTTGCATACTACAAATATGGGTTCAATTCCCATTAACTCCATATTATGGTGATTATAGTTTAATGGTTAAAATAAATGTTTGTGGTACATTGGTTTAGAGTTCAAATCTCTATTTTCACCTATTATTTATAATTATAAATATGAACTAGTAGCTTAATAGGTAAAGTATCAATTTGTCACATTGAAGGATATCTGTTCAAATCAGATTTAGTTCGTTTTATTAAAGAATAATTAATTTAAATTATTAATATAGATGTTAATAGTATTAATATATAAATATTTATAAAATTAGTTATATATAATAATAATAAAATTATAGTTATTAATATTGTTATATTATATTTACGTAATTGTGTATTTTTATTTTCTATTAATAAATTATTATAATTTATATTTTTATAATTATTATTAAATGTTGATTTATTACTTGTTATATTATAACTTAATATATTTAATAAATTATTAATACCTGTTGGTCCTATTTTTTGTAATATTCCATTATCTATATAATGTGATGAATATTCACTTATTATTAAACCTTTTCTTAATATTATATTATTTAATATTTGATCTAACATAAATTTATTATTAGCATATATATATAAATTATATAATATTTTATTATTATATATATTTAATTTTATTATATTAAATTCATAATTTATTAATATTATACTTATTGATATTATACTTAATATTAATGGTAATATTTTATATGTTATAGGTAAACTAAATTCTGTTTCTATTATATTTAAATTATTTGGATGTATATATAAACTATTAAATGGTGTACCTAATCCTAAATATATATCTCTTGTTAAATATCCTAATATTATTGATAATATACTTAATATTATCATTGGTATTAACATTACTCATGATGATTCATGTATTTTATTATATATTATTTTTGAATTATTTGGTATTCTATAAAATACATAATATATTAATCTAAAACTATATATACTTGTTAATGTTGCTGATATTAAACTAAATCAATATATTATAAATCCTGATATTGAATATATACCATATGCTGATTCTATTATTATATCTTTTGAATAAAAACCACTTAAACCTGGATATGCCATTAATGATAATGATGCTATTAACATACATGAATATGTTAATGGTAAATAATGTATAAAACTTCCATATGTTCTTATATCTTGACTTTCTGATGCTACACTATGTATTATTGATCCTGCACTCATAAATAATAATGCTTTAAATACTGCATGTGTAAATAAATGAAATATACTTACTTGATATGCTGATAATCCTATTGCTACTATCATTAATCCTAATTGTGACATTGTTGATAATGCTATTATTTTTTTTATATCATTTGATGCTATTGCTATTAATCCTGCTACTAATGTTGTTATTCCTCCTAATCATAATATTATTATTAATATTGTTGGTGTATATTCTAATATAAATGAACATCTTAATAATAAATATATACCTGCACATACTAAACATGCTGCATGTAATAATGATGATACTGGTGTTGGACCTTCCATAGATGATAATAATCAATGATGTAAACCTAATTGTGCACTTTTAGCTGTAGCTCCTATTAAAAAACATATCATTGTTATATTTAATAAATCTGTATTTACATATCCTGTTAAACTAAATATTGTACTATAATCTAATGATCCAAATATATATAATAAATTAAACATACTTATTGTTAAAAACATATCTCCTACTTTATTCATTAAAAATGCTGATAATGCACTTTTTACTGCTGTTATTCTTGTATGTCAATGACCTATTAATAAATATGATGCTACACCTATTAATTCTCATCCTAAAAATAATATTAAATAATTATTTCCTGTTACTAATACTATCATAAATCCTGTAAATAATGATAATATACTAAAAAATCTTTGTTGATGTGGATCATGACTCATATAACTTATTGCATATCAATGTACTAATCCTGATATTGTACATACTGGTACTAATAATGATATTGATAATTCATCTATTATAAATCCTCATGGTATATTTATTATCCCTATATTAAATCAATCTCCTATTATTATATTATATGTTTTTCCTTTTATCATTATATTATAATATATTATATATGATAATATTGCTGATATTATTATACATATTGTTGTTAATATTCCACTTATTTTATATCCTATTCTTCTTCCTAATAATCCACTTATTAAACTTCCTATTAATGGTAATAATATTGTTATTAATATCATTTATATTTTCTCCATATTTATATTTCCTATTATTCTATAATATGATACTAATAAACTTAACCCTATTGCTGATTCCGCTCCTGCTATTATTAATAATATTAATGTTCATATTAATCCTGTTGAATCATCATTTATATATCCTATTTCTAATATACTTATTGTTGTTCCTAATAACATTATTTCTATCATTAAATATAATATTACTATACTATGTCTATTATATATAAATCCTATTAATCCTATTAATATTAATATATATCCTATATACATCTTATTTTTTATTTTGATTATCTTTTTTATAATCTTACAAACTCTATTACTTTTATTTTTTAATATTATTTCATTAATCTATATGTAATTCTATTACAAACATAAATGTAGCTCTATTATTATTTCTTATATAATATTTGAAACTACCTTCTCCATCTGTAAATCCTACTAATCATTTCTAAAAATCATCTATGTTTGTAAATAATGGTGTTTTATTATAATTATCATAGTTTTCTAATAAAATATTTAATTTATTATTTGTTATTGATGAGTAATTTGTGTATTTTGCCATAATTTTTTTTTTTAATCATTAAATATATTGTTTTTTATATATTAATGAATAGTAATGTATTATTTATTTTTTCTATATATGTGCTATAAACTTTAATTTATAACATATATACCTATATAAATTGAATAGTTAATATTTTTAATCTTTATTTTACTATACAGCATATAAAAGAAGAAATGATATCATAAGACAGAATAAACCTGTAGCTTCGGATAATGCAAATCCAAGTATTGCATATGTAAATAATTGTGCACGAACTGATGGATTACGAGCAGTACCATTTATTAATGCACTAAATACTATAGCTATACCGATACCGGCACCTAATAATCCTATAGTTGATAATCCAGCTCCTATATATTTTCCAGCTAATGTTAATTGCATATTATTTTAAATAATAAATTTTAATTATATTTTATAATCTTTTTATTTTAATAAATATTATAATAAATATTATAATATTACTTATATAATAAACACTCTAATCAGGAATTGAACCTGAATTGAAGATTTAGAAGATCTTTGTCTTACCAATTAAACGATTAGAGTTAAATAAAGAATAGTTATTTTATATAAATAATAATTATTAATTATAAAATGTTTTATTATTATTTAAAGGTTTAATATGATTTTTAGGTATATTTAAAGCACCTTTTTGATATTCATATATAAAACCTATAGATAAAATAATAGTAAATATAATAATAATAGATAAACCATAACCATTAGTAGTATATAAATTAATAGCATAAGGTAAAATACTAGATACTTCTAAATCAAATGGTAAAAATAAAATAGCAATTAATGTAAAACTAACATGATAAGCTGCACGTGTTTGTTGTCAACTTGATAATCCACATTCAAATGGATCAGTTTTAGCATTATATGTATCTTTTGTTGAAAATAATATATTAATTATTAATAATAATAAACCTAATATAGGTATTAATATTATATATATATATGTATTATATGTGATTATATTCAATTTATTTGTTCTGTTATTTCTATTCCTTTTATTGCTATTTCATATAATGGTAATGGATATATTAATATTATTAATAATATTATTAATAATATATAAATATATAAATTATTATTTTTATTATCATTTATTTTTTTTATATTATTATTATTTATTATAATATTTGAATTATTATTTCATATTATTGTTTGTATTATATATCCATAATAAATAGTTGATATACCACTTACAAATATTAATAATATACCATTTATTATATTTGATGTTGCTAATGTTGATTCTAATATATGTAATTTACCATAAAATCCAGCTAATGGTGGTAATCCTATAAATGAAGTTAATGTTATAATATAACCTAATGTTAATAATCGATTTTTTATTATTAATTGATATAAATCTGTTAAATATGTTATATTTGTTTTAGGTGATATTGTCATTTCATATATTTCTCTTATATTTAAATTATTTATTATTTTATTATTATTATGTATTATAGGTGTTTTAGGTATTATTCTTTTATATTGTGTTAATGTTAATATTAATAATATAAATCATGTTATATGAGTTATACTATATTGTAATATAAAAAATAAATAAGCACTTAATGCATGTGGTGTTGATGGTATTATTGTCATTAATAAATAACCTGTATTTAATATACCACTATATGCTATTATACTTTTAACATTTGTTTGTATTAAACCACCTAATGATCCAACTATTAATGATATTGTCATTATTATTATTATAGTTTTTATTATAGGTGATGTTGATGTTAATTGTCCATCTCCTAATGTTCATAATATTGTATAAATAACTGTTAATAAACTTATTTTACCAACTATACTTATTCAACTTGTTATTATTGTTGGTGATTTTATATATATATTTATTAATCATGAATGTAAAGGACCACTACCTATTTTTATTAATAATCCAATTAATGTTATTGTTAATCCTAATATTAATTCATTTGTTAATAATGGTGATTTTTCTATATTATTTATTGATGTTAATGTTATTATATATGTTGATATATCATATAAACTTATTAATCCTGTATATTGATATATTAATGTTATACCTATTAAAAATATTATAGAAGCAAATGTACCTATTAAAAAATATAATAAACCAACTTTAACAGTTAATGACCCTTTTGGATCTGATTCATTATATTTTTCTCTATGATATATTCCTGTTATTAAATATAATGTATAACTTTGTAATTCAACTGTTATAAATAATGATAATGTTGTATATGAATTAATAAATAATGATAAACTTAATATATTAAATAATAATAATATTGTTATTTCTTTAATTTTATAATTCTCTTTATAATAATCTGTATAATAATTTATTAATGTTAAATATATTAATAATAATATTAATAATAAACTTATTATTATTATTGTATAATATGTTGTTTGAAATTGACCATTAAATAATGTTATATTTCAATTTATTATTTTTATTATATTACTATTATATATTATTATTAATGAATATATTGTTATAATTGATGTTAATTTTATTAATTCTTTTAATTCTTTATTATTTTTATAATTTATTGTTGTTGAATTATATAATATTAATATTATTATCCCTATTGTTAACATTTATATTTTATTTTTTATTTTACCATTAAGTATTGTATTTGATGAAGTTGTTGATCTTTCTAATCCTAAATAGAATGCTCCATTTTCTAATATACTTAATAATGGTAATATTATTATAAAATAACTAAAATATATAACTGTTGTTAATTGTGATAATGCTATATATGGTATTTCTATATGTTGTGCTCCTAATACTCCTAATAATAAAAAATTACATATAAAAAATCCAAAACATAATTTACTTAAAGGTTTAAATGCTGATCCTCTTATTATTGAAAAATCTAATAATGGTACTAATAATAATACTAATATTGCTAATAACATTGCTATTACCCCTAATAATTTATCAGGTATTGATCTTAATATTGCATAAAATGGTAATAAATATCATTCCGGTACTATCGCAGCTGGTGTTACCATTGGATTACCTTCAATATAATTTTCAGCATCACCTAATACATTAGGATAAAAAAATACAAATATTGAATATATAAATAATAATATAAATATTGTTATTAAATCTTTAAATAAATAATAAGGTGACATTGGTATACGATCTATATTACCTGTTATACCTAATGGATTACTACTACCATGTTCATGTAATGCTAATAAATGTAAACATGCACATGCTGCTAATATAAATGGTAATAAATAATGTAAACTAAAAAATCTTTGAATTGTTGGATTACTTACTGAACTACCTCCTCAAATAACTTAAAATAATATTTTATATTAATATATATATATATTATTTTATATAGACTATGTTATCAATATAAATATAAAATATCTATATTGTTGGGTTCTATTTTATAAGTCGTTGAACTTTATTATTTTTTTTATGGTTAATAATATTATAATTAAAGTTGCAAATTATTTTAATTATTATATTAAATTTTTCTTTGCATTTTACCCAATTTTTTTTTTAATAAAATTTATTATTAAATGAGCTTAATTTATTATATATATATATTTTTTTTATTATAAACTCAGCTATAGGTTGTCCTAATAAAGGTATTGCAGTAAATAAATTAGTAATTACGGTTGCCAATTCTAAAATATATATTATAAAGATTTTTATCTAATAATTAAAATAATTATTTGTTAATATAATATATATCATGTATTTATTTAATATATATAATAAATAAACCTTGTGAATAAATATAAATATTTATTTTAGAATCCGAATGAACATTAAGCATCATTTCAGACACCCACTATTGAACCATTCTGTCGGGATATAATAATCTACCCACGGTCTTGTTATTTAACATATAATATTGACCTGTTTTCAATAGTATTGCATTATATATTTTATTTTCTTTTTTAATTATTTATTGCAAGATTTTTTATATATAATACTATATAATTAATTTATATATTTACCAAATTTATATTTCATACATGGTACAATATAAGGTTTGACTATTTTAGTTAATAAAGACATACTTGTTGATGGTATATATAAAGAAAATTTATCTTTTACTCCTGTTTTATGTATATTAGTTGTTATATTATATTTTCTTTTAATAATTATTACTAATCTCTCATTCTCTTTATATGTGAAACAATTAGTTGCTAATTTTAAACCAGAACCAACTTTACCACCATCATCCATTATTCATATTGCTAAGGCTAATGGTGTTAAATATTCTTCTATATTATTTGGTATTATTTTTTTATTATTATTATCATATCATGATTCTTTTATTCAATTAAATTGATTATAAGTTCATGTATTAAATCTTACTATTTTTCTAATTTTACCTCCTTTTTCTAATTTTTCTTGTATTGTTGGTATTCTTGATGTAGTATAACCTAATTCTAATAATATATTATATAAAAATAATACATATGTTATATGTGAACCTTTTTGGAAAAAACATATTCTTGTACCTGATCCGTCTTTACGTTTTTCTGCATAAGCATCACCTAGTAAAGATCCATATATTATACTTATTATGTCTTTATTTAAAGGACCTATTTTATTTAACATTTTATGTCTTGATATTATAGGATTTATGTATGATTTATTTTTTTGTAATAAAATATATAAAATAATTACATTTGAGGCTATATAACCTCAATGACTCATTTGACCATATACTAAACAATACTATTTAATTTAATCTTCTTTTTTTCGACTGTGCATTAAATATTATATATAATTATATATTTATATATATATATAGATATTTATAAGTTTACCAGTCTGTCACGATTATTAATAAAATCGACGATCTTATTATTATATTTTAATAATTTTAATCGTTTTCACTTATTTTGGGCTATTGTATGATTTTACCCATAAATGCTGTAACTATCATTAATAAAAATATTATAACACCTATTGATCATAATTGAATTCTTGGTGATCTATATGATCCATAATATAAACCTTTAGCCATATGTAAATATACACATGCAAAAAAGAATGATGCTCCATTACTATGTGCATAACGAATAGCTCATCCATAGTTCACATCACGCATAATATGTTCTACAGATGAAAAAGCTAATGTTAAATTTGAACTATAATGCATAGCTAAGAAAATCCCTGTAGCTAATTGAATTACTAAACATAAAGCTAGTAAACTCCCAAGATTTCATCAATAATTAATATTACTTGGTTGAGGGCTATCTATTAAAAAACTATTAGCTAATTGTAATATAACATTTTTTTTACGTATTGGCATTTTATTATTTTATATAAATATACTAATATTATATTATTATATTATTTTAAATTATATATATATATTATGTATATAAATTATATAAATATTTTAAATTATTAAATTGATTGTTTATATACTTATATTATATAATAAATTATAAGTAATATACGGTAATATTATATAATATAATAGGATATTATATATAGCGTATGAGATTAATATATTATTAATTATTATGAATAATTAAATTAAAATTTTAAATATGTTAAATAATTATTTAAATTTATCAAATAATAACGTTAATAATTTAGTATTAACATTAGATAAAACACAAGCACATCCTTATCATTTAGTTGATCCATCACCATGACCAATATTAACATCATTTAGTTTATTTGGTTTAACATTTAATACAATAATGTTAACACATGGTTATAGTTTAGATACATATGTTTTATTTTTAAATATAATAACAACTTTTTATATTTTAAATTTATGATTTAGAGATGTTATAAGTGAAAGTACTTTATTAGGACATCATACATTAGCTGTTCGTAATGGTATTTTAATTGGTTATTTATTATTTATTTTAACAGAAGTTTTATTTTTTATTGGTATATTTTGAGCTTATTTTCATGCTGCATTATCACCTACTATTGAATTAGGTAGTATTTGACCCCCTATAGGTATTGAAGCTGTTAATCCTTTAGAATTACCATTATTAAATACTGTTATTTTATTAAGTTCTGGTGCTACTGTTACATATAGTCATCATGCTTTAATTGCTCGTAATAGAAGAGATGCTATTATTGGTTTAATTTTAACAGTTCTTTTAGCTATTACTTTTGCTTTTTTTCAATATATTGAATATTTAAATGTATCATTTACTATTTCTGATGGTGTTTTTGGTTCTTCTTTCTTTTTAGGTACTGGTTTTCATGGTGGTCATATTATAATAGGTTCTATTATGCTATCTATTATGTTATGAAGAATGGTATCTTATCATTTTACAGATAAACATCATTTAGGATATGAAACAACTATTTTATACTGGCATTTTCTGGATATAGTTTGGCTTGTGTTATTCGTTATATTTTATTGATGAGGTTCTTAAACTTTATATTAAATTTAAAATTAGATAAAATAAATATTTACATAAAAGATTAGTAAGTTTTATTACTGATGATTATAGATAAGGTTTTTAATTATTCTTTTATTATAAGGACAGAGGTCGAATATAGGTATTCGAGCTAAGCTGTAGACTTAGTGACTAAGTGTCGTTATGAGTTCGAGTCTCATTCTGTTCATTTATAAAAATATTTATAATTGTTAATTAAGGGATATTAGCTTAATTGGTGAAGCAACTACTTTACACGTAGAAGATTAGTAGTTCAAATCTACTATATCCTAAAAAAAAAAATAAAATAACAGATATAAGCCAAATTGGTTAGGCGCTATCTTTGGGTGATAGAAATAGTTAGTTCGAATCTAGCATATCTGATTTATAATAAAAATAATAATAAAATAAGCGTAGTGAGAATTGAACTCACGCAATACTGCTTAAAAGACAGATGTTCTACCACTGAACTATACGCCTATTAAAAAAAAAAAATATATATATAATATATATAAATATTAAGTTGGTGAGGTTCGAACTCACATGAGTCTGACTCAAATTCAGGTCGACTTGCCAATTAGTCCACAACTTATATTAATAAATATCAATCAAAGGACTTGAACCTTTATACCGTTTAAGGTATACTCATTTTGAGTGAGCTGTGTCTACCATTCCACCAGATTGACTTAAATATAAAAAATTAGAGTAACGGAGATTTGAACTCCGGTAGGACCATTATGAGTGGTCTGCTTTAACCGACTAAGCTATAACTCTTAAATTTAAGCAATAGTACGATTTGAACGTACATCATGAGATCATGAGTCTCATATGTTAGCCTTTTACAATATATTGCATTTAATTTATTATTTATAATTTAACCTTAATTGGATTTGAACCAATACTATTAGAATGAAGATCTAATGTCTTAACCATTTGACTATAAGGTCATAATATATATATATATAAACAAGAGTAAGCGGATTCGAACCACTATAATTTGATTTGAAGTCAAATGTAATTAACCATTATACGATACTCTTATTATTTTTTTATAATAACACTTAATGGGAATTGAACCCATATTTCTGATACCGTACATCAGTGTTTTACCTTATTATACTATAAGTGTTATATATATGATTGATGAGACTTGAACTCATATTAATACTAAGACCTAAACTTAGTGCGTCTACCAATTTCGCCACAATCAATTTATAATAATATATTTTAATAAGCTTAATTATATTTTTTAATTTAACTTAATTTATATTTCTTATATAATTATATTTTATTATTTAAAATTTAAAATATTTTTCTTTATATTTATTATAATTATTAATATATAATAAGACTTTCTTAATAAAATATATTATTAAACGGATACGGTGAGATTCGAACTCACGGTTCATTTTATTGAACGTAACTACTCAAGAGTTATACTTTAAACCACTCAGTCACATATCCTTATATGCTAAATAGTGGAATCGAACCACTTTATGTCGATTACAAAACGACCGCTTTACCTGTTAAGCTAATTTAGCTTTAATTATAATAATTTAATATTTATATGATAAGATATTAAATAGTATACTTAATATTAGTATCATTTAATATTTAATAACATTTATGAACTATTAATTTTATTGTTATTATCTATAACATTAAGATAATGTATTTTTATAAGACTATTTCGTACTTTATATTCTATCAGTACTTATTATTTATTAACTTAGCTATTCTTAATAATATTTTAAATATTACAAGATTAACCATTGGTTAATTAAAAACGGTCCTTTCGTACTAATTTTTATTCTTATTTTTACATTAAATTGTAGAAGATAAGAACCGAACTGTCTTACGACGTTCTTAACCCAACTCACGTACCATTTTAATCGACGAACAGTCGAACCCTTCCTAACTATTACAATCAGGAGGATATGATGAGTCGACCTTTTATTATTAAGTAATAATTTATATTTAAATATTATTACTATTTAGACTATTTATTAATTTTTATTTAATTATATTAAATATAATTAAAATTAATATTTAAGATTTTTTAGTCGTTAAACGTTTATATAATTATTTAATTATATATTTCGTTATGAATTATTTTATTTTTATATAAAATGTTCTCATAATTTATCTTATTTAACCTCGACATCTATTATTCATCTATTTATCGAGGTGCCAAACCCTGCTTACGATATGTACTCTTTCGCAGGATCAGCCTGTTATCCCTCACGTACCTTTTATTCGTTATCAATATGATTATCTAAAATCAATATTTGTTCATTACACCACACTTACATGCTTATTTGACTTGTATGTCTTATAATTATAATATCGTTATGCTGTTATACTTTTTTAATATTATTTTTTATATTTATTAGTTATATAGACTAATTTATACGATATATATTTTAATTTATTATTGAACAATTAAATTAATATTTAATTGTATAAACTATATATTATATATATATAATAATTTATTATATAATTGTTTATAATTTTAATTAATAATTAATAATCTGGACACCTCAGATACATTTGTTGAGGCAATCGCCCCAATTAAACTATCATACAGTAAATGTTACTTATTTAAATTTTATTCAATAATAATTTATTGTTTTTTATTTTAAGTTTAGATCATTTATTAAATATATATAAAATATATAATCTAAGATTTTATTATATATAATAATAAATGTACAATCTACTATATATAGTCAAGGTGTAAGGGTCTTCATGTCTAACTACAATTAAATAGTATCTTCACTATTATTCTAATTTCATTGAGTCTATTCTAGATACAGTTATAACATCGTTACATCATTCATGCGAGACCATAATTAGTGGACAAATTGGGATAGGTAGATCTTTTCAGATTTTCCCCCCCTAAGAACCGTGCATGCTAGTCACCCAGCACACGGCTCACGCAACTATCTTATAATATTATATTATTATTCTTTTTTATTATAATATTTTTAAATAAAAAAAAATTTTTTTTTATTTTAATATTATAGATATGTCACCTATAGGATAAGTCTGCATTCTTTCGAATTAAATCATATGATTTTATATTATTCATTACAAATAATCATTCGCTTTTTATCCAATCTTTTACCCTCTAATATTGTTTAAAATTTCAATAAGACTATAATCTTTTTATTTTATATTTAAACATCTTTTTTCAAGTAATTTAGTTTAATTTATAAATTATATTATAGGGCTTACGATGTTGCTCTTTATGCATATTTAACATATAATAATGAGACTACTAACTTTAATTCTAGAAGTACAAATGATAACCATGTTCCCTAGATACCAACAGGAAACTATCTCCTTCTTTTGATTAATTTATTTTTTTTTTTTATGAGTTAAATTAAACGTAGCTTAAGAATTTTTAATCATTAGTTCACTTTCGTTTAGCTCATTATTACAATCGTCTCAGCTCCTAGTGTTTAACTCATATACACTTATTAAATATATATATAAATATATTTAAGTTTCGGCTACTTTTGTTAGATAGGCTTCATACCATTTAATTACTCAAATCGCATGCTATCATAGACGTACAATATGGTAATTGTAATCAATACTAAATTTTGATACTACATAAAGAACCTTAACATCTCGCACGGTATTACGCTACATTATGATCCTCAGGATAAGACCGCTATTGGATAGGGGTTTTATATTAAATATAAAATTAATTTAATATATTATTACCTATCATTGAGCAGACATCACACAATATACTTATATTAATTTAATATCTGCATTGTGCTATGTTTTAAGTAAACAGTCGTGTTATTCATCTTTATATTTAAATATAGTTAAATATTTAAAAATCCTATAGTCTAAACATTAGGAGTCTATTTGCCGAGTTCATTTAGAATAGTTTACTCATTCACCTTAACTCTTTAAGAGCCAATACACCAGTGTCGGTTTACATTACAGTATTTTATTATTTATACTTTTCTTGTTATATTTTAAATAAATTTATACTATTAAAATATATATTATAAATAATTAATTATATCTATCGTTATATCAATTATGATAATTTAACTTAAGAACTGTATTGATTATAGCACCTTATATTTTAGGTGAAAAGGTTTTAATATTTTTTACCTTTTTTATCATTACTCATGTTAGCATTCTCTAATTAATTTCTTTTATTTTATTTTTTATTATTTATATATTTATATATTATATATAAATTTAAGTTATTAATTGTGCAACTACTTTAATAAATAATTAAAATTATTTATTATACAAATTATAAGTTTATTAATTAAGGCCCGTTAAATTATCAATAAATTATAAAAATTATTATTATTACTAGTGCGTTGTTACACTGTCATTATAAGATGGTTACTATCAAACCAACTAACTAGTTGATTATTTTATATTTTATTTTTTATCCTATTATTAATATATTAAGGACTTTATTTATAATATATTTTAATTATAATATTATAAAATTTGTTTTGGGCTGTTTCCCTTTCGACTATCAACCTTATCACTAATAGTCTGACATTTATATTTTAATTTATTAAATATTATGAGATTAAATATTGTCAGTAGAGTGATTAATCAACCCCCTGAATAAAATTAATAAATATTAATTTCAATATTAAGTGCTTTACCATTTAAAAATTATTAATATAAAGTGATGCGAACACATCTTTCGTTGCAAACCAGCTATCTACACAACAGATTAGACTTTCTCTAGCCTACCACACATTATCAGATGATATTGCAACATCAACCTGTTCGGTCAAATTAACTATTGTTAATTTACCTATATATGGTAAAATCTTGTGTTTTCGGGCTTTATTTATTTAACTTTTTTATTTTTTTCAATATGATTATATTTTTATAATCTTGCTAAATTAATAATCTTGCTAACCCCTTATACAAAAGGTACATTCTTTATTTATTTTTAATAAATTTTGAATAACTTATGAAATAACTAATTTTTATTTTCCCTCACGGTACTTTAACTTATATAATATTATTTAGTTTTAGTAATAGAATTACTTTATTCATATATTATTATTTATAACATATTACTTTTAAACTCTTTATATTTTCGTTCACCACTATTTATATAAATCTTGGTTATTTTTTTTTATCTATAGTTACTAAGATGATTCAGTTCACTATGTTTTATTTATATAGTTTCCTATTTTTGTTTTATATTTAATTATTTTTATTATTATTAAATAATTTTATACATATATATTATATAGTTATTTATAAATTTTAATTATTTCTTAAATATTACTATTTGATTCATTTCATATCATTTATATTTAAATATTAAATTATTATAATTACTTATATTTTAGACATTGATGAGAATTGAACTCATATAATCTGATTTGCAATCAAATATGTTAACCTTAACACAATGTCTTTTATATGTCCTTAACGGGAATTGAACCAGTACAACCAGATCTTCAATCTAGTGCTCTACCATTTAAGCTATAAAGACAAAAAAAAAATAGAATAGTGGAGTTAAATTATTACCCGCGGCAGATTCATCTACCACAACTATATTTCAACTTCTCAGCTGTTATCTATGGAACTTATAAAAGTATAAATATAAAATTAATTAAATAATTATTAAATAATTAAAAATATAAAAATAACTAAAAGTTAGTGACCATTAATTTCAGCCGAATGATGAGTGATTAGTGCGCACAGGAGATAAATTCACGGTATTATACTTAAATACCATTACTGACAATTCCGCCTTCATATTTACGAATTCCAGTAAATAATTCATAATATATATATAAATTCCTTTATATAATAAATAATTTATTTTAAATCATAAATTGTTAAATAATATTATATATTTAATTTAACTTGATATTGTATAAATTATTGTATCACGTATGTAGCCCATAATATTCAGGCCATGATGACTTGTCTTGGACTTTATAATATGTTATTATTAATAATAATACATAATTTATATTTTTATAAATTAAAGACCACGTTCGTTAACGGACTTAACCTTAAACCTCACAGCACGAACTGACGACAGCTATGTAGCACTAGTTTAATAATAATAATTATTATTATATTCAAATTATGGTAAGATTTAACGAGTATTATCGAATTAAACTACATGATCCACTGTTAATAACCTGCACCGCCTAATGTTTTAAGTTTCAGTTGTATACCGTACTCCTCCGGTGATGTGTTATATGCCTTCACTTAGTTTATTATTATTTATTTAATAACTAACACACATAGTTTACATCTAGAACTAATTGGGTGACTAGTCCAATTCGATACTCTAGATTTCGTTACTGAACGTCAATTATATATAAATTAAATATTTTCATTTATTAATTGTCTTATATGTATTCTTAAATTTGACCTTTACTCATATATTTCATTTAATTTTTATTATATAATTCTAGTTTATTACCGTACTGCTAACGCTTTAGACCGTTATAGTATACCACTTGTCCTCACTGTTTAACCGCAACGGCTGGCACAGTAATTGGTTAGGACTATCTTATTTTAATTATATCATTATTTATTAATTTAAGAAAGATTTTATGTTTTAGACTTTATTATTATTTATTAATATTTATTTAAAATATTCTTATTATTATTTATAATAATTTATCATCTTGTTAGATCACTCGTTCAAGCTTTCACTTATTGACGAATATTATCTACTGCTGTATCTACTAGATATTAACCATTATTTCAAGGTTAACGTGACCATTCCGACTTTCATCGTTGGCTAAACATTATTTTGGCTTGGTAAGCTTTTATCTTACCAACTACCTAATGTTATTAAGAATTAGACTATTAACAATTTAATTTTATTAATTATTAAATCTTTATTTTATTTATTAAATATTTAATTTAATTAATAGTTCATATTATCCTTAATATTTACTCACGTTTACGTAACATTATAATTTTATATATTTTTTATTATTATTGTCTTACTTGCATGTATTATATGTCTAACTAGCGGTAATACTGAGCCAACATCAAACTCAACTTTTATTATAAAAAATTTTTTTTCTATTATTACTTATATTTATTTATTTATTTATTTTTTTTTATTAAAGAATAATTAATTATTATATATATATTATTAATATATTAATGAGCATATAAAGCATCTTTAATATATGAACAAACTAAAATTGAGAATACATAAGCTTGAATCATAGCTATAGCTGATTCTAAACACATTATACCTAATATTAAACCTAAAGGTAATATACTTATTATAAAACAAATAATAGATAATGACATAAAATCTAAAGTTAATCCACATAAAATTACTAATAATAGATGACCGGCTAAAATATTAGCACCTAACCGTAAACCTAAACTTACAGCTCTAGCTATATTAGATATAGCTTCAATTAATACTAATAATGGTACTAATGGTAAACTACAACCACTAGGAACAAATAAAGAAAAGAAATTTAATTTTTGTTTATTTAATCCTAATATAGTATTACCTATTCATATAGTAACACTTAAACCTATAGTAAATATTAATTGTGCATTTATTGCTAAATTAGCTGGTATTAAACTTAATAAATTAGATATTAATATAAATGTAAATATACTTAATACAAATGGAAAATAATATTGTCCACTTCTTCCTATTTGTGATATAACCATTTCATTTATTGTACTATATATTGCTTCTATTCCTATACTTCAACCTGTTGGTACTATTCTTGATAATGGTTTATCTTCATTTATTTTTATATATTCTATTTTATTATTTTTTATTGATATTCCTTTATTACTTTTTATATATTGAAATGGTAATATTGTTAATACTATTATTATTGTTATTACTAATATTATATATATACTAAATGTTGTTATACTAAATGCTGATATAATATTAATAGGTGAATCTAATTGTATTAATGTTTGTATTTCAAATTGTTCTAATGGTGAATAAATTGTATATAACATTTATTTTTTTTATTATTTTTTTTATTAATATTTTACTTATTATTATATTTTTATTAATAATAAGTTTATTTATTTTTATTAATATTTATATAATATTTAATATTTAATATTATAATTTATTTATTAATAATCTACTTAAATGTATATTAATTATACGAGGTATTAAATATTTAGATATATAATATATTAAAATAAAAATAGATGTAAATCCTCAAATTAATTGATTTAAAAAATATGCTGGTTCTAATTGTGGCATTTATTTATTTTATTTAAATATATTGTTATTTTAAATAATAATGAATTTTAACATATTATTTTATTATATAATTATAATTAATTATTATAATTATGATTGTATAGCTGGAGTATTAAATGTATGTTGTGCTGGAGGTGTATCTACTATTCATTCTATACTTGTACCTCTTTGATTATTTAAGAAAGAATTATTTGATTCTAAATAATCAGGTGAAAATGATGAAACACTTGTATTTTCTTCATTTTCTAATCCATATACTAATTGATTATATGTAATATATACAAATAATAATGCTGATACAAATGATATTATTGAACCAAAACTACTTACTAAATTTCAACCATGAAATGCATCTGGATAATTTGGTATTCTACGTGGCATTCCTTGTAAACCTAAAAAATGTTGAGGCATAAATGTTAAATTAGCACCTATAAATAAAGATCAGAATTGTATTTGACTTAAACGTTCATTATAATATAATCCAAATATTTTAGGACTTCAAAAATAATAACCTGCAAACATTGAAAATACAGCACCTAATGATAATTGATAATGAAAATGCATTTATTGGACTATCTCTTTATTTAATAATTTAGTAACAAATGGTGTTTTATATCAAAATGGATTTTTATATTTTATAAAATCTAATACAAATAATTTATATATATTATATTCATCAGAATTTAGTGGAAATTTAGCATAATGTCTAATATTTATTAATTCTTTTATTTTTGTTACTCTATAAAATTTAAAATCAGAATATAATCTATTTATCATAAAATAATTATAAACATATATCATATCTTTAACATTTTGATATCTAAAAGCTATTGATTTAAATTGTTTACCTTCTTTATTTTTATGTATTTTATGTAAGATATTAGGTTTACAATTAGGTATTACATTATCAATATTTAATTTAGATGAATATTCATTATATTTAAACTCTAAAACACAATCTATTTTTCTTTTATTATAAACATATACAAAAGAACCATCAGTATCTATTAACCCTGATAAATATGCATCATTTGATTCTATTTTATAATTTGGTTCAATAAAAACTATTTTAAGGAAATCACATGCTTTTTTAAAACTACTTACTTTAATTCTTATTAAACCATTTATATTATTTATTATAAATCTCATTTCTTCTTGTGTTGAAACAATATATAAAGAATATGGTTTATTATTTACATTATTTATTCTTCCCATATGTAATTTATTTTGAATAATATTAAGTATTTTAATATCTCTATTATGTAATTTAATCCTAATTGCTTTTAATTTTAATTGATTATTTATAATTCTTAGATCAAAATTTCCATCACCATCTATAACTCCAGCAAATCATTGTCAAAATTTGATATCATTATCTGTACTATAATAATTTTTATTTAAATAAATTTTATTATTTTTATTATAATATCTATAAATTACTAAATTAAATAATTGGTATATAGTCTCTGAGATTTTTAATAAATATTTTTTATTTATTATTAAATTATCTGCTGATAATATATTATAATAATTACTTAAAATTATTAAAATTTTTCTATTTTTACTATATAAATATTTATATATAATCTTTATATATAAAAACACATCTAAATTTACTAAATATCAAATTATATTACATAGTAAGAAAAAATATAATATATATCCCAGCATATAACCAATATATATATTTATTGAATATAAGCCCTTCTTCATTAGAGCCACGACATAATAACTATCATGAAAGGCTATATCTAAACTAGCATTTGCTAATACTACACCAGTTATACCACCTACTGTAAATAAGAATATAAAACCTAAACAATATAAAAGTGGTGTTGTTATTCTTATAGAACCACCATACATAGTCGCAAGTCAAGAGAATATTTTAACTCCAGTTGGTATAGCTATTATTAATGTTGCAGCTGTAAAATATGCTCTAGAATCAGCATCTAATCCAACTGTAAACATATGATGCAAATAAATTACTATTTTTAATTAATAATTTAATGGACTTTTTCTTATATTAATAATAAAAAAGATTTTTATTAATATTGTTGTATAAAGTCTCTGAAGATTTCTACATATTAATTATACAATATAAATAATATATAAAATTTCTTGCTAATTAAATCTTATTTTTTTTTACATTTAAAATATAAAAAAATATTAAATATAAAATTATTATAAATAATAAATTTTAAAAGCATATAACAACATATTATTTATATTTAATATTAAATAAAGAAGCCATTTTATTTTTATATAACTTCATACACAAAATCCTAAGAAACCGATTGATGCCATAGCGTAACGAGTTTTATTTATTTTTAATAAACATTACTAATATTTAAATTTTAATTTTTTTTTATTCATATTAGATTTAATTTGTTTATTTCATCAAATCCTTCTTCTGTATAATGTATTTTATTTTTTATTTAAACATAAAACAAATAAATCAAAATCAGACTGTTTAATATTTATTAAATTATATTTTATAAAATACCCGAAACACCGAGTGTTGAGGTAAGGACCCCTAGGTATTATAATATTAATAATATCATTTAATTTTAAAACTCTATATACAACAGATTTATTATTTTGTTTTTCATATACAATACCTATACCAAAATAATCTTTAATTTTATATAATATATCTTTATCTATAATATGTAAATTTATTTCAAATGAATATTTTATTTTATAATTTGATGTTGAATTTAAATCTATTATAATACTAAAACAACCTTTAGCATCCGTAAATCCTGATACTTAATAAGGAGACATCTTAGTATTATTAGAACAAAAAGTTTGTTTATTAAAAATAACTAATTCGGACTATTTCTTAATTTAATATTTAATTAAATTCTCTATATATAGTCTCTTAAGATTATTAATTCTTGCTAATAAATAAATTAATTATTTTTAAAGCAATTTATAGAGTTTACTGATGACTAATATTTTTTTTTTATCATACCTAAAGCACCAAATACAGGTTTTTTACTTAATGTTGAAAATATTTGTGATAATATACCAAAACCAGGTATAATTAAAATATAACAAAATTTTTATTATATATAAAAAAGCTATTTATTTTTATTTATATATAATTAATTAATTTAAAAATATATTAAATTAATTACAAAGATTTTAACATCTTTGATAGGACTATATATTATATTAATAATAATAATTATTTATATTTTATTTTATTTTTATAATAATTTAATTTACTAATACCTTTTTCTGTTAAATGTTGTTTATTTTTTATTAATAAATAAGCTTTTCTTAAAAAAAAATAATTTAAATATTTATAAGATACCATTGGATAATAATCTAAATATAATAAAACTCTTTTAAAAATAATAAAAGAAGTAGTTTCTAAATAATATGCTATAATTTCTTCATTATTTTTATGTTTTCTAATACCTAAATAAGTACCATTAGTATTTTTAGTTATATTAGTATTACATAAAAATTCTTGTATTTTTATTAAAATATCTTTATTTCTTTGAGATATTTGAAGTTTTAATCTAAATTCTGGATTTGATCTATTTAATTTATAAATAATTTTTAATTGTAAAGAACCATCAGAATCAATAAACCCAGTTAATCAATAATTATAAAAATCATTACTAATATCTTTATTAAATAAATTATTATATTTATTATATATTAATTTATTTTTATTTAAAAGATTTAATATTTGATTATATTTATTATCTGTTCTTATTTTTCCATTTATTAAATTTAATACTTTAACTAAACCATCTGAATGTGATAATACATATTTAATAGTATTTTTATTTTTAATTATTGAAACTTTACCATAACCTATTTTATTTTTTAATCAATAAGCAGCAAATTTATCTTTTAAATCATAAGCTATAATTAATTGCCCTATATTAGAAATATATCCATCACCATCAATTAATCCAGCTAAATAATAACCAAAATCTTTATTATTTAAAGGTTTAAATATATTTGGTCTATGTATTGATATAGGTTTATTAGTAAATATATTATAATTATTATTATTAATACTATTACATTTAATTTTTAATAAAATTATTTTAGTCTCTGAAATTATAACATTATATATATTAAATATAAAATTAAATAATGTTATAATCTGCTGATTAACTCATTTATATAATATTGTTACTATATTTAAATAAAAAATGGAGTAATTATATAATTTATAATAATATATAATTATTATTAAGTTTTTCTCAGCACATAGTAATATTTTATAATAAATATTTAATACTATAAAAAATATTAAATAAATTTTATTGAGGCTTTTTTTAACCTCAGGATGTCCAAAAAATCCATTTCCCTAATATTTATAATCTTTTAACTTCTTATTATAAATATCTTATATAAACATATAACCAATTATAATAAAATAATTGAGGAACCGACTGTACATTAAGCATCATTTCAGACACCTATTGGTGAAGCAGTCTGTAGCAATTACTTAATTAATTGACGGTCTGATTTTAGAAGTAAACTTTGACCGTACCACCAATATTGCCTTTATATATATATTATTTAATTAATTATAAATAATTTAATTTATTTCCTATTAAGAGTTTAATAATAAATTATTAAATATAAAGACTAGAATTATGGTATATTAAAAAATATTTATATTATTAAGTCTTATTTAATTTTACATCTGCTTAATAATATTTTAAAGTTTAAACTTAACCATATCCTTTTTTCCATTTCTTATTATTTATTTATATCTTTCATTAAATTTTTAATAATTATTCGTTTATTTAAATCTAAATGTTCTTTATTTTCAATTTTTAATAGTACTTCTTTAAATAATAAATAACTTTGTATTTTTTTACTTTTTAATTTAAATTTATCAAAATATAAAAATATAATTTTACAATTATTTATACCATTAATTCTTAATTCTCAAACATTTTTAATATAATGAGATACAATACTTCCTATACTTTTTTCTTTAATATTTGAATTTAATTCATTAAATAAATTTAAAATATGTAATAATACATATTTATTAATATCATGTTTTTGTGTTAATATAAAACACATTTTAAATGCATGATTACTATTATTTAAAATAGATCCAATAAAACAACCTTCACTATCTGTAAATCCAGATATTCAAGCATCTAATAATGATGGTAAAACAAGTCTATCATCATATTTAATTAAATTTTCATTATTCATTAATAATTTAATATTAAGTTTAGATAAAAAATGATTAAATTTTAATGATTTTATTGGTAATACTAAATTACCATTAAATAATAAAGATAATAAATATATATCATTACGTTTATAAACAACTCATCTATATGTATTATTTTTTTTAGATTGAATAATTATATTACCTATTAATAAATTATTTTTTATATAATTTAAAATATTAATATCCTCTTTTGATTGAGTAATTAATATACCTAAATCACCTCTTTTAGCAATACTAAATGAACCATCACCTTCAAAGAAACCAATAAATCATTCTAAAAATTCTTTAGATGGTTTATCTTTATTAGGAAATCTTCTATTAAATTCTTCATAAAATAAATAAAAATCAAAATTTTTATTATTAAATGAATTTAAATTATAAACAGATAAATATGAATTATTATTAATATTTATATTATTAATTTTTTTATCATATAAAATTAAAAATAAAATAAATATTAAAATAATAAGATTTTTTTTATAGAAAAGATGTTGATATAAAACAGGATCACCACCACCAGCTACTTCAAAGAAACTTGTATTAAAATTACGATCAGTAAGTAACCAAACAAAATATAATATTAATATTATTTATGTTTCGACTATACATTAAGCATCATTTCAGACACCCAAAAGTGGTCTAGTCTGTAGCGATGTTAGTAACCACCGACGGTCTTATATTAATAATATTTAATCTATTTTTTATATTAATAATACTTGACACGTTTTCACTTTTGTCGCTATATTAGTTTTCATTTTTATTTCTTTACTAAGTTATTTAAAAATGAATTATTAATTAAATTATTAATAAACTAATTAACTATATTTAGGAATGTATTAATAATTTTCACAAATTCACCTAAACATTTACAACATTTTTTATATTTATATATTATTTATATTTAATAAAATTTATTTAAATGATCTCATGATAAAATTTTACGATTTTTATTCATATTAGATTTAAGATACCTAATATCTTTTAATATATCCATTTTATTTTTATCTTTTTTATAAAATAAATAAAAACCAATTTTTCAATCAATATAGTTTAAATATTTACTAGTAAATAAAGGATATTTTGTTAAATAATTTATTATTTTTAAATTATTAGTATAATTAGTAATAGTAATAGTAAATTGAGGAAAATTATTAATTTTTCTATATTTTAAATTAACATTAAAATAATTAGCTATTTTTTCCATAATTGGTTTAAAACTATTTCCACTTTTTTTTTCTATTTCTCTTTGACTTATATAAAAATGAAAACCTGGATGTGTTTTAATATTATTAGTAAATCCTTTAATAAAAAAACCACCATCAGTATCAATAAAACCAGATAATCAACTATTACTATTAATATTACTATTATCTAATTCTAATTTTTTAATATAATTAATACCTTTATTAATTTTTAATCAATCTATCATCATATATAATGAATAAATTTTAGGTGTTCTCATCTTTCCATTAATTAAATTTATTATTAATAAAACACCTTCTAAATTTTGAATCATTAATCTAACTGTTTTAGTTCTTTTAGAAAAATAAATATTTCCATGTCCTAATCTTTTTTGTAATAATTTAACAAATTCTAAATCATCAATAAAAAATATTATTTGTACTGAACATACATTATATTTTCCACTTTTATTTTTAATAGAAGTTGGTGTTATTAATGCACCATCTCCTTCTATATAACCAGCTAAATAATGTCCAAATTCTTCATTATTATTAGATAAATCAAAATCATAATTTATATTATTATATTTAAAATTTTCATTTATTTTAGTAATAAAAATATATCATATAAAATGTTCTAAATATCAAGTGTTAAAATATAACACTATTATATAATATAAATAAATAAATAATAATATATAAATATAATGGTCAATTGTTAAACCGGAAGCAAGTACTGGTAATGATAATATTAATAAAACAGCTGTTATAGCTATAGCTCATACAAATAAAGGTAATTTAGTATAAGTCATACCATTAGCTTTCATATTCATAATAGTAACAACAAAATTAATAGCACCTAACATAGATGATATACCACTAATATGTAATGCAAATATAACTAAATCTACAGAAGGTCCACTATGTGATTGTAAACTAGATAATGGAGGATATCTTATATTTTTATATTTATAATTAAATATAAATAAGGACTATTTTTTAATTTATAAAATATTAATTTTTATGTTTATTCTTTAAATTTTTAATTCATTCTCTTATTTCTAATAATTTACTTCCTTTTATTTTTTTATTAAAAGTTCTACGTCAAATTATAAATTCAAAACTTTTAAAACCTTTAAAAATTGATTTATTATTATATAAAAAATAATTAGAAATATATTCTATACATTTATTATTAGTAGTATCTAATAAATAATAATTATGTTTTTCTTTATATTTTATTGATGTATTAATATTAAGTATATATTTAATACCTAATAAAACAATAGGATCTAATTTTTGTACAATACCAAAACCATGAGAAACTCTTATAGTATTATTATCTTTAATAGTATAATAAAAAGAACCCTCTGCTTCAATAAATCCAACTAACCATCATTTATTAATTATATTAATAACATCTGATTTATTTTTAATAGTATCAAATGTTAAATTATTTCATATTGGTGAAATATAATTATTAGGTAGTTTTAAATTTTTAATTTTATTAATTTCTAATATTTTATCTAATTGAGAAAGATTATTATTATTACTAATAATAATAGATTTATAAAATTTATTATAATTAAATTGTTTAGATGTTAATAATTTATATTTATTAAATATAGGTAATATTTTATTAATAATATCATTCTTATTTTTTATTATAAATGTAGCTTGATTACCATCTTTAACTTCACTATTATGTAAAATAACTTGACCTATACCTAATTTTTTCTTTAAAAAATATAATAATTTTATATTAAATTTAGATAAAGTTATTTTAAATGTAAAATTTATTTTTTTATTTTGTTCATTAATATAAATATTAAATGTACCATCTCCATCTGTTAAACCAACTAAAAATCTTAAAAAGTTTTCATAATTATTTAATGTATTTATATCTAAATCTATAGAATTATTAATAAATTTATTAGATTTTAAATTATATTTAAATTTATTATAAAAATTTATTATTTTATAATTTATCATGTTAAGTCTCTGAAGTTTATATATATAATATAAACTGGCGTTTAAACTTATTATAATTAATATTTTTACTATGTTTAAAATTATAAATATTAATTTATAAAAATTAAATAAAAAATAACATGAGTAATTAATTATTTTAATTAAAATAAAATTTAATTGAGTTTTTAACGCATCAAATGATATTTTATAACTGCATATTATTACAGTTCATCCTACACCTGGACCACTTTCTATAAACATGGATGAAACAGCTAATAAAAATGATGGTACTAATAATCAAAATGATATATTATTTAAACGAGCTAATGACATATCAGCAGCACCTACCATAAGTGGTACTAAGTAATTCTATTTATTATTTAAATAATAATAAAGGATTATATTTTAATATACATATATATAATATATATATATATTTATTACGTATAATCTCTGAAGATTCAATTTAAATATAATTTATAATATTAATTGATTTCTTGCTGATCATCTATAATTATAATATATATAATATATAATTAAATATTTAAGATTTTCCAGCATATAGTAATATAATTTTTTATATAAAATAAAAACGGCAATAATATAAAATTTATTAATTAAATTTTAATAAAAATTACCAAAAAATCCAACACTTAATGGCATTACAAAGAAAAAAATCATAAAGATAGCATGTGCTGAAATAACAGCATTAAATAATTGACCATTATGAGCTAATATTTGTGGATTAGGTCCAGCTAATTCTAAACGAATTATCATACTTAAACTAGTACCTATAAAACTTGAAAAAGTAGCGAATATTAAATATAAAACTGCAATATCTTTACAATTAGTTGAGAATAATCAACGTTGTATTCATTCATTTGTTTTATATTCAGTAGTTGATTGATATAATTCACTTAAATTTTCATTATTATTTAAGATGAGATTATTATTATAATTAGAATTATTAATATAAATCATATTAATAATCAAATATTGGTATATTTCTACCATTATTAATTAATATAAAATAAATATATTTTTATATTAAAAAATTAAAAATAACTTATTAATAGAGTGTTAACTAATTACTTATATAAATAAGAATAAATAAATAAATAAAAATAAATTAAGAAGCATCTTTTAATCATTCAATAAATTTAGGTAAATTAACAGCTTCAACTACTATAGGCATTTCACTATGAGCAACACCACATAATTCAGCACATTGTCCATAATAAACACCTTCTCTTTCAATCATAGTACTAACTTGATTTAAACGACCAGGAGTAGCATCAATTTTAATACCTAAAGAATTAACAAAGAAACAATGAATAACATCACCACCAGTAACAACAATACGAATATGAGTATCAATAGGTAAAACTAATCTATTATCAACATCTAATAATCTTAATTGACCAATTTCTAACATATCTTCAGGGACAAAATAAGATTCTAATTGAATAGTATCACCATCTTGTGTTATAAAATCACTATATTCATAAACTCAATATCATTGATAACCAATAGCTTTAACTGTCATAACGGGATCAATAACATCATCACTTAAATAAAGTAATAAAAATGATGGATAAGCTATTAAAATAAGAACAACAGCTGGGAAAATAGTTCATATAACTTCTAAAACAGAACCATGTGTTAAATATTTATAAGCTATTTTATTTTTACTACTTCTAAAATTATTTAAAATACTAAATAAAATATATGTAACTAAACATAAAACAATTAACATATATCACATAATACTATCATGTAATTCATGAATACCTTCAGCTATAGGAGATGCAGAATCTTGAAAATAAACACCTCAAGGTGTAGGTACATCACAATATATAAAAAATGAATTAAAAAAATTTAACATTTATTATAAAAAAAAAATAAAAATTGATATTTAATAATAAATATATCACTAATAAAAATATAAATACGATCAGTCTGATTCGAACAGACATATTATGATTGGAAGTCATCGAGTCTACCAATTGACCTATGATCGCTAATTATATTACTTATAAGCTCTATTAGAATTGAACTAATATTTCTAACTTATCAAGTTAGCACTCTAACCATTGAGTTAAGAGCTCAATAAAAATAAGAATAATTAAATATGAGATAAAGTTACTTTTATATTAAATATACCATTTTTATTAGTATTTCAATTAGATCCATTTTTTAAACCTATAGGTTTATATAATAAATTAAAAGTATTATTAATTAATAAATGATCATTACTATTAAATATACCATATTTATCATTATATTTTAAAGATCTAGCATTACTTTCTGATTGTTGAATTTTACCTTTATATTGTCAATTATAACCTATAATATATTGATTTAACATTAAAGGTAATATACTATTATTTAAATTTATACTATTATATAAATTATTATTATTAATATAATTATTTAATGTTAAAATTCAATTTAACATATTAATAATTTTATATTTATATTGAATAATATTATTAATATTAATAGTATTATTATTATTAATATTAGAATAAGGTATTCTATTTTTAATAATTTGTGAGTATTTACCTTTAAATTTATAAATAACATTAATTTGTTGTTGTAATATATTACTTAATATTATACTATCCATATAACTATATTTAATATAAATAGGTTCAATATTTATATTTTTATTATATATATTATTTAATATTAATTTAATTTTATTATTATATAATAATAATTTAATAATTCTTGATATTATTAATATATTATTATTAAATTTATTATTATTATTTAAATTAGGTACATATATAAATAATAAAATATTTAAATTATTTAAAGTATGATAAAAAAAAGGATAAGAAATATTAATATTTAATTTATTATATTTATTAATATATAAATTATATTGATAAAATAAAATATTAAGAAAAAATATAATATTATAATCTATATATAAATTATTTAATAAATTATTATTATTAAATTTATATATTTGATTTAAATGACTATTATTTAAATTATAAATAAATAACTTATTATTATTAATTAATTTATTAATTATATTTATATTATTATAATTATATAATTTAATTTTTAATAATTTTAATAATAAATTATAAATATAATTATTTTTATTTATAAAATTATTTAATTTAATATATATATATAAGAAAATTTACATAATAAATAAAATTATTATACTTAAAAAATACATAATAAATGTATACTTAGAAAAGGGATTGAACCTTTATTAATTACATATGAGGTAATTGTTTTAACCAATTAAACTATCTAAGCAAAAATAAAAATAAAGAATAATTAAATAGTTAAAGATAAAGAAAGAGCATTAAAAAGATATAAAATAGAAGGTATTCAAATAATAAGACCAAATAAAATAGGTAAGAAAATAACTCAACATAAATGAATTAAATTATCATAAGTAAATCTAGGGAAAGAAGCTCTAACTCAAATAAATGTAAACATAAGAATAGAAGCTTTAATACCAAAAGATAAACCATAAATAGAACCTTCAAATAAGAAATAAAAATAAGAATATTGAGAATTAAAAAATAAAGAAGAAGAAATAAAAGAATCAAATAAATTAGGTAAAGGTAAATAACCACCTAAAAAGAAAATAGTAGAACTAACACTCATAATAGCTAAATTACTATATTCACCTAAAAAGAAGAAAACAAAAGGAGAGGCACTATATTCAGTAAAGAAACCTGCAACTAATTCACTTTCAGCTTCAACTAAATCAAAAGGTGGTCTATTAGTTTCAGCAACAGTACTAATATAATATAATAAAGCTAAAGGTAATAAAGGTATAACTAATCAAATAGAACGTTGAGTTTCAATTAAATCAGTAATATTTAAAGAACCAATAAACATTAAACAAATAATAGTAATAGTAGTTAAAACTAATTCATAACTAATTAATTGAGCAGTACCTCTAATAGATCCTAAAAATGCATATTTAGAATTAGAACTTCAACCTGATAATAAAGTACCAAAAACACCAACACTACCTATAGCTAATGAAAATAAAACACCATTTTCTAAAGGTCCTAATGTTATACCAGGACCAAATGGTATTACTAATCAACCTAATAATGCTGTTATTAAAGTTATTAATGGACTTATTATTAATATAAATGCATTAGATTCTTTAGGTATTATAATTTCTTTTAATAATAATTTTATAGCATCAGCAAAAGCTTGAAGACTTCCATATCACAGATATATTACTTTTAATCATATTTAATTTATATATTAAACTTAGATAAAGTTAGTAATTTTACCTCTTTTTATAATATTAAATTTTATATTATATACTTTTTCAAGTAGAGCTTGACTATATTTTAAATATTAATTAAATATTAATTAAATATTAATTAAATATTAATTAATATTTATCACCATTTAGTCGATGAACTGCATTCCAATTTATATTAATAATTAAATTTAATTATAAAAATAAAATATTTATTGGAACTTGGCTGCAGATAACCTATTATCTTTCGTTTATTTATCTCGATATTACTATACCATAAATCATTAATTATGCCATATATATATTACTATATATATTTAGTTGAGATAACTTTAAGGTGTTCCCGCAATTTGATGATTAAATAAAAAAAAATGGGCCAATAAAAACTTCTTAAATTTTTATTATAAAATTATAAAAACCCACAGCATTAGGACCTAAACGACGTTGACAATAAGCTAATGTTTTACGTTCAGCTACAGTTAAATAAGCAACAGAAAATAAAACACTAACTAATAAAACTAAAACTTCTAAAAAATCAAAAATTAATGTTATATAAGAAATATTCATAAAAATAAAAAAAAATTTAATAAAATAAATTATCCTTCATATAAATAAATTAATTATATGGAATAATAATAAATATATAAAATAAAATATATATAAATTAACTAGCTAAATTATCAGAATCTTGTAATTGAAATAATAAAACAATAGCACTAATAACTGAGAATAAAAGCATAAGACCTAAAATAATAAAAAGGAAAGAAAAATCAGTATATAATAATTCACCAATAATTTTAAATTCAGTAATAGGATTAATATTAAATCAATTATCAATAGTAAAATAAGAAATATTAATATTACTATTAAATAAATAACCCTCTGTATTAAAGGAATTAATTAAATCATAATTAAAAAAAGATAAAAATAAAAAAACAAAATAATTTAAATTATCAGATGATAAAATTAAAGATAAATTAGAATAAACAAAAATATTAAAAATTAAAAAAATTGAAAAAATTAAAGATAAAATATCTGGAATAAAAGAAGCTCTTTTTAATTCTGATTCACCTAAATCTAATAAAGATAAAACAAATAAGAATAAAACAGTAATAGCACCAACATAAACCATAAGATATAATAAACCTATAACACTTAATCCTATAAAATAAAGATAAATACTTATTAAAATATAAACACTTAATAAATAAACAACACTTACAACAGCATTATGTGATAAAATAACACCTATAGAACTTAAAATTATAAATAATCAAAGAAAATCAATAATTAATGAATTATTAATATAATTAAATAAATAATACTGAAACATAAAATTATAATTAAATAAAATAACATAATAAAATTATGAAAATAAATTAAATAAAAAAAATAAATAAAAATCTAGTCCCTAATAGGAATTGAACCTATATAGCAGTATTAACAGTACTGGGTTTTAACCATTAAACTATAGAGACAATTATTACTTATAAGAAAGAATAATTAAATAAAATAAATAGAACTTGAAAGACGAATAATAATACTATCAAAAATAAAAGATGGACAAATACCAATAAATAAAGTAGGTAAAATAAGAACAATTAACATAAAAGATTCACGAGAAGATAAATCACCTAAATTATGAATATATGAAGAATAACCACCAGTAATACGACTAGTAATTCTCATTTGATAAATAGCAGATAATAAAATACTTAAAGCAGCAATAGAACCTAAAATAGGTGATAATTTAAAAGCACCAAAAAGACTTAAGAATTCACCTAAAAAATTAGAAGATAAAGGAGTACCAATATTAGCAAAAGATAAGATAACAAAATATAATGTAAATAAAGGCATAAAAGATTGTAAACCATTATAATATTTAATTAAACGAGTATGATATCTATCATATAAAATACCACCAACACAAATAAATAAACCAGGAGAAACTAAACCATGAGCTAAACTTAATAAATAACCACCTTCTAAACCAAAAATATTATTAGAAAAGCAACCTAACATGCAAACACCCATATGCAAAAATCCCATAAAAGAAATTGGACCATATCTTTATTATATATATAAATAATTAATAATTATTTCATTTATTTAAAAACTCATTTCATTTAACATTTAAATCAGAACCAATAATAGAATCATAAGCTTTTGATCTTTTAAATTCAAAAAATTTTTTAATTAAATTAAGTCTAATAAATTTTCTAGTTCTAGATGGATAAATACTAAAATAATCATCTAATATTTTATATAATGCATATTCTCTAGAAATACTAAATCTATAAGATTGATTAATTAAATCTGAACCTTTAACATGAATATATACATTACCAAAATAAATAGAAGATAATTCATCTAAAACCGATTTATCTTTTTGAACTACAACAATACTAACAGATTTATTAGCTTTATTAAAAGAAACAGTGCCATCAGCATCAAAAAAACCAGAAAATCAGCCATTATTAAATTCTAAATTAACAGGAGGTTTAAATTCAATATTATATAAAGAACATACTATTTTAAATTGAGATATTCTTGTAGATGTTCTAATTAAACCATTAACTCTATTAATTAAATCAATAATACTATCAGAATTATGTAAATAATATTTAAATGCATTTTTTTTACTAACACGATGAATATAACCACCTAAATGTTGTTTAATAAAAAATAAAGTTTTTAAATCTTTAGCATCCATAGTTATAATTAATGAAGACTTAGTTGGTGAATGTTTACGTATTAAAAAATAACCATCACCATCAATAAGTCCAGCTAATCATTCATTAAATTTAATTTCTTGTTGAATTTTAGTATTATTACTAATAGAATAAAATCTAAGAAAATGAAAACTATGTTTAATAAAAGAACATAAATAAAAATTATAATAATAAAATAACATACTTGTGGCCTCTGAGATTAAAATAAACATAAAAAATGTTTTAATAATCTGCAGATTAGTTATATAATTTATCAAGATTTTTACTAATAAATTTAAAAGTTCAATCACCAATATATAAATATAATTATATATATTATTAGTACTTAATAAAAATAATAAAAATTTATTAATAACTTCCCCGCATATAGTATGTTTTAATACAAATATTAAATAATTAAATAAATAATATTTAGGTAAGCCAATATGACTTACAGAACTATAAGCAACAACAACTTTTAAATCAGTTTGAATAATAGTAATTAAACTAACAATAATAATAGTAACAATACAAATAGTATAGACAAGAGGAGTATAAATTAAAGTAGCTTCAGGAAAAGCTGGTAATAATCATCTTAAAATTAAATAAACAGTTAATTTAAGAACTAAAGCAGCTAAAAGAATACTACCACCTAAAGGAGATTCAGAATGAACAACTGGTAATCAAGTATGTAAAGGGTATAAAGGAGATTTAACCATAATAGCTAAAAATAAACCAAATCATAATAATAATTGTAAATCAATAGATAAAATAATAACAGGTACTTGAGTAAATAAAGTTAAACCAACAAATTCTTTAGTAAGAACAATACTACATAACATAAATAAAGAACTAACTAAAGTATATAATAAAATATAATAAGCAGCTTGTTCTTTATTAGAACTACCATATAAACCGATAAGTATAAATAAAGGAATAAGAGTACATTCAAATAAAACATAAAAAGAAACTAATTCACCAGAAAGATAATTAAATAATAAAGCTAAACCAATACCTAATAAAGTATAATAATATAATTTAGATTCTTTAGTTCTAAATTGTCAAGCGGATAAAATAGTAATAGGTAAAATAATACCAACTAATAATAAATATCAACCAGATAAAGAATCAATACCTAAAATATGACCATAAATATTAGATATTTCAATAAATTGACCATTATCATTTAATCAATTATCACCCATACTTAAATATCATCATATTAATACAATATATAAAACTAAAACACTTATAAATAAAGTTAATTTTCTAATAAATAAAGGTGCTAATTTATTATCATTTATATTATCATATGATATAATTTTTGAATTATTAAAAATAGTATTATTACCATAAATATTACCTATAATTATTAATATTAAAAAAAAGATAATAATAATAAATAAACCAATATTTAAAATTTCATTATTAATAAAATTCATAAAAAATAAATAAAAAAAAATAAAAGAAA
>JAXQHN010000016.1:0-88447 GCA_037040845.1 Trichomonascaceae sp. B5901 | reverse complement strand
GCTCGTTTGTCTTCTTTAGCCTACGAAACTTTTTTCAAAAAGTATCGCAGACGCGTCGTAAGCACTTCGCTGTTCCACAGCTCAGTGTTTACAAGAAGACAGTAGTGCTCCATTAACTCTGATACTGGTTTTGTTTCGCTCCTATACTAGCCTGTCGTCTGATGCGGCTGCGGACTCTTTGAAAAAAGTTTCGTAGGCTAAAGAAGACAAAAGTGCGGAGTTAATCTTGATTCTGCCTTTAGTATAATCTTACAATCATCTGTGCTAACTTTAAAACTTTGCCAAATGATATCATCAGCTAATTATCCTCATTTGTGCAAATTTGCCTCAAATGCAACAGCTTTTCTATCCTTCCAGTCTTGTATCGAGTGACGTGGTATCACGTGCTCGTCCTTTTTGGGTGATGACTTGTTACCCTCCTTTTCGCTTCTACATGAAAATTCTTAATATCTTTTCAATTTGTTTTTATGAAACTTTGTATCACTACTCTCTATATTCTTTTATTCTATATCTATCCATGCTGCAATTTCTATTCTTTCTTTCCAGAGCCTTTCTTGCGTTCCGTACCAGTGACAGTCACGTGACACTTCTTGATTACTCTTGCAGGCATGTACTCTCCAATTTTATAATATGCGAATCTCTAGGCGCTTTTCACATTTGCTTGTTTATTTACTCAACTCCTGCAGTAGGATATCACATTTTCTTTCGATTTTCATGCTCCCTTGTTTGTTTTCTCAATTACCCTAATAAATCCGCCTAATCATTTACAATCCACATTTGAATAATTTGGATTTACTATGTGCTCTACGTTAAGCTCTACTGGTTCGTTATTTCTGGCCATCATGAACTATTCCCGTAATCAACTGCCGTGATATGGTTTTTGCTCTATTCATCGACTTTTGTCCGTAGTAACTTCAGCTTCCTCTCCCAGAATCCATACTAGTATCCCAGGTTGCTTACCCATCTCTTGCACAAATTCTAGTAAAATAGTATTCATCTATATCAATTTTATAATCATTTCCCTCTCTTTGTATCTTTGTGTCCAAGTTACGTTTTACTGCTTACTAATCTCAGTCTTCTTAGCTCGACAAATCTCCTTCAATACCCAGTAAACTGCTATTGTCTATTACATTGTTTGATCCTCTGTCTTTAATTCTCTGTGTTTGTTTGTTCGTTGAAGCCATTTCTCTATTGTCTCGATTACTTTGCCCGTTTTACTCAAAATCCTGCCTCATACGCTATCTAAATACGATGCACATTATTCTCAAACTATGTAACCACGCCGTTTATTTCAAGAAAATTAGGACTAACATCGTCCATGCACTGCAATTATATTATTTATATCATATTACAATATTATAATTCCATTTGAACCTATTCCTCTTTCCAAAGGTCAGGAAATTCCGCCTGTTCCAGTGCGGCCATCTCAATTGGGGAATGCACCGGTCGCCCTGGCAACCACGCCCAATTATTCTCAGAAAGGCCGATCTGGTTGGTTTTACAAAGGGCGAAGAAACAATTAAGCCAGTGATATAAATACACGATATAAAATACCATAAAATAATCAAGGTTGCCTCTGCATCTTTGGATAAATAATCTCCGGCGAGACATAGTATTTATATAAACAAGAATTATTATATATATAATAAGATGGTCCTCTTCTTCTTCCGCTATCCTATTTTCCTGCTCATACCCCATACCTGATAAAGGACATCCCCTTCTCACGATTGTTCTCTCGGGGCCCACCACCTAACCTGAATCGATCAGGCCTATACACTGCACCAGGAACATCATCAAAAATCATATAGATATCCGAATTCTTGGAATCGTATGAAGCAGCAGCAAAAGATACTTGTTTTCGATCCAGATCAAAAACAGTGTAAAATGGTCGCAAGAAATTGACCCCAAGAACATTGTTGAAATTGTTCATGGAACTGGGAAAAATAGACAGGATATATCGACCATTATGAAGCAAGTCTCTAAAGAACAACTCACTTGCATTGATTGTTACTTCTGCAGCATCGAATCCAAACTTTATCATGCCAGAGGGGCGCCGTGTAGTCGTGAAAGCACTGGAATGCATATCCCACTCCGCACTAAACGCGCTTGCGATGAATTCAGCGGTATCCCAAGGAAGATAAGTAAGCGGAGTTCCCGTACTTATACTCACGTCGTAATAGGGAAAGAAATACGACATCAGCTCTGGACACTCCATTTCAACACGATTGACTCGAAGGCTGATTTTATTTGGCGATGTAAAATTCAAGGTAGAAAGTTCACCTTTATATTTTGCTTTATCAACTGCACCAAACAAAACCTTGCCAGTCCCGTTCACGGGTTCGTCCACATAAACGGAAAATACATTCCTTGGAATATGCCCCTGGTTCACCAAAGACTGAGGAAAATTCAGGTATGGCGTATCACCCGAGTCCATAGGGCCAGCCCCGAAGATTCCCTTATCCATTGCGTCTACCCTGTAACCATAAACCTTCCCAAACGATTGCGTTCTAACCTTGAAAGATCTGCTTCCAATATTGAACGATACATCATCTGAGAACCATTCACCATCAACAGTGTTAAACCCATAACTCCTTGTAAAACGCGCATTGAGAGCGAAACTGGTAGACGATGCTGACGAATTATAGGAATATGTGGCTGCAGTGCCCGACGAATAAACCCACATGTCCGGCGACCCAGTATCAAAACGGAGTAATTGATGCTGCTTCGGCGTACCGATATCCACAGACACTAAAAGCTGATAGTAGTCGATATCATAACCAGGATAATTTAAGGTATCCTCTCTCTTCATGAACCGACGAACATATCGAGTAGGATCGATACTCTCTTCTTTTTCCAGCCTGAGGGGCAAATATACACACTGAGAAGATTCGACAGGTACAACTGCCACTGCAACAAACAGACAAAACGCACTAGCAATAACTGAACACGCCATCGATAACAAAAAAACCATGCAGTGAACAGGAAAAGAAATACAGCTGAATATATCCAAACAAGAAAGCCGGCATCTATAACCATAGCAGCCTACGCCCAGCAAAATTAAGGTTGAACTCTCATGCAAAATTTTATGCAAAGATAAAGCTGCAATTTCTTGCAAATCTGGACACATGTAATGCACCTGTTGAATCTAAGAAACAGACAAGTACGTCCGCAATTGAGCAAGCCCTCGTATGCATGTAATACTCCGATAACGCGGGCGAATCAAAGTTTGCCAGAAGCAGGCAGGTACACAAGATGTTAGTACGGATAGGCGATGACTATGCAATTGATCCTTGCGAGTAACTGAATATGGTATTGTCTCTATGTCACTCGAAGGACATACATGCTTTCTACATAGGGCAATTATCTGCACTTCCCTACTCTTTCCAATCCCATTTTCTCCAGCTTGGTTGAAATTCCCTGCCAAGTGCTAAAAAAAATTCGATGGCTGTGATTTCTCGTTGTAAAACACCCTCCCATTCTCATAGATACACTGTTCCAAAATGTACACTTAGATCCCCAATACCCACCATCCAAACAAACCAGCCATTTTCAAATGAACAATTATTAAAGAACCTATGACTATATAAAATAATTACCGGCGTTTTCTACTTGTTCAATGTCGTCTGTTCCAGCTTAGCTTAGTGGAAGGCACATAGAAGTCACGGTCAAAAGATCAGAGCCACATTTTATCGGCACGTACTCTGTTTCAGATACGTTAATCATGAGAAATATTAGCTCACGGGATCTCCCACTATCGGGTCATCTGCAAGTTTAAGAAGTCTATTTGTGAAGCCTGTGCGTCTGAATGTACTATACACTGTGAGTATCCACCTCGATCTTTCGGCTTCGCAAGTCAGTACGGTGGAAAGGTAACATTTCTCCCCAGTGCCTTGGCTACCCAATATCCCATTGCTTCTCTCGCAATATTGTTACTTGACCATTGCCTACTTGGATGCACTCTATTAGAAAAATGCAAAAAGAAGGTGTTCGTCGGCCTGTCGATGACTAGCGAAGTGCCGGTGAAGCCTGTATGGCTAGCCGTCTCCAAGCTTGCCATCGGACCCGAAGTATAATACTGGTCCAACTCAAAGCCTAGTCCATGTTCATCGCCTGGAAACTTGACATTGAAATTGTGAAATATAAGATCGACAGTCTCTGGTTCAAGGATGCGCACTCCACCGTACGTTCCGTTGTTGAGAATCATTTGGCAAAAGATACCTGTATCCCATATGGTGGAAAAAAGTCCTGCATGTCCACTAACCCCATTAAGAGCCCAGGCGTTCTCATCATGAACAATACCACGAATAGGCTGCGGTCGTTTCGGCTCTGGTTGCTCTGTTACCCATTCGTATTGGAATTCCTCTGTAACCATTCTTTCGTAGAACGGGAATATAGGACCTTCGATGTTTCCTCTATTGAAGAAAGTATTCACCATTCCTAGAGGCTCGGTAAACTCATATATGAGCTGGTCGAGAGGCTTGCCGGTGATACGTTCAAGAACGAGCATCAAGCTCATGAAATTAAGATCCGAGTACAGATATGTACTGCCCGGCGGGTTAATAATATTCTGAGTCAATATCGCCTGCACACGTTGTTCGTAGGTCGTGTAATTACTTGAATACAAAGATGGGACCGGATCAGGGGCAAAACCGCTTGTGTGGGTCATGAGCATCTCGATTGTAATGGACCCCTTGCCATTAACTGCAAACTCGGGAATGTAGCTGGCAACTGTTTCATTTATGGATAGTCTCTTAGCATCAATCTGTCTCAATGCGGCCACGGTAGTATATAGCTTGGTCAGACTGGCAAGGTCGTATATGCTCTCCACATTTGCCCACTGTCTACACCAATCGGGCAGCTCAGTCCCATTAGGGTTCGCATAGAGGTCCGCATATCCAACAGCAAAATAACTCACCACTGTTGAATCCTTACCGACGATATTTGCGGATCCTGGCTCAATTGGATGAACTGCATCATACGTAAAGTCCGAGTAGTTCGCAGCGTGAGTGAAGCCCGTCATGTTGGTTTCCATCTTCGACAGCGGTGCCGAAAGCAATCCGACAGACTCAGGAATACCAAATTTCAACGTCTCGCCGTAAGCGTAAATACCCGTGAACAGAGTCATGAGAGAATACCCGGCATATATGAGCATGATATCTCTCTCTCGTTAACCCCACAATCGTTGAAATCTCTACAGTTATATTCCAAAAAGAAACAGAATAGACAAGAAATTAAGGTTTCTTATATGTAAAAAATAACTTTATGCAAAATAGATATTCAGAATGCGATATGATCGTGATACTCCTTTTGTTCGGCGAAATGGCCGAACAGCCTAAAGGCCATTCAAAGACGACAAAACATTTTTCCCAGTGCTCAGCATCAAATATCCAATTGAGATACCTACATGGCACTATACACGATTCCGTTTGACCATAATTTAAAGACCCTGAGGTATCGAACTATATTTTGTGTGTTTCGCTGAAAAGGGGCCGAAGATCGAAAATTTCCACTGATAAGGAAGTTGCAAACAACATGTTGATCTTCGAGCCTAAGCATAGCTATCTAGGCGAAAATGTCGTACCATGATGAGGCAATATCGCACATACACTGTGGATAGCTTTATCTGCAAAATTGAATTATCCAGTGGCTGAAAAAGCGATGGCCCCATCCAAGTTTGACATACAGCCGCTTTGACGAGCTGATATACAGCCGCAGACAGATTGAGCTTTGACGGGATCGAGACATTCTGACTATTCAGAATCGTTATAAGCATTAAAATTCTCGTTATTGCAGTTTGAGGCCTTTAACGTGCGTATGTGGCTATCAACCGGTGCAGCCGAAGGTGATCTTGGCCGTACTTCCTCTACTGATCAAAAATAAGACCGGATAGATGTCAGATACGCCGGAAAACTACTAAAAGAAGAGTGCAGAGCCCGCTTTCGTGAAATTTCAACATGTTCAGCTGGCTCATCTCGACCATCATTATTCCGGAGTATTTGGATAAGTCGTAAGATTAGCCATTTCAACACAAATTTCACCTGAAGCGTCAATCACTGCTGCTCTGATCTCGATCTTTGCGGGTAGCGATAATTATCCAAAGTGTTCTAGAGCTCTTTTCGACAAAATTTATCCTGACCCCGTGTCGTCTCAAGCAGAGCACCTCCCTGATCGATCATTGCTGCAAATAACTTGTAGTCTGCAAAAACTAGCAAAGCTTCGACCTCAGTGTCGTCTCTTGCAAGCTTAAATATTTTGCTGAATGCATCTAACATCTAAAAAACTCAACATTGTATGGCCGACGCCCTCATATCATATCCCTTTTCTGGATTGTCATACGTAAATGCCACGAATAGCTCACCACCACTATAGCACATCATGCCCTTCGACATTCATATGTTCTTCTATTTCATATTCTTCACAGTTAGGCACAAGAAGGCATTGAACCCTGAGACTGCTGGTAAAAGTTGCGATGCTGACAATTTTTGCTGATTCATCTGCGTTGTCCTGGCAACGTAGCGACGATCTCAGGTTTTCTGAGCCTTTCATGTAGTTGAAGGCACCAATGAGATATCCCTAATCAGCTGTAATATTCCCAGGCCATTTTAAATATTAGAAATGGCTATCAAGTTTCTATTCGACGGCAGATATTCCAGTGTTCCGTCTTTTCGGGATCTCCACACGCATACGGCTTACCGTCCGACATACGATCATTTACCTTTTTGTAATTAATAGACTTTAATTATTTGCCTTTATTGAGAAAAAATAGTGACATACTGTCTCTGAAATGAGAAACATAAGGAGAATATTGTGCCACTGGCGTTTCGATTAACCCCTTCAGACCGCTACGAGACAAATAGTGCCCTCAGGATCTAAGTATACGCCATTTTTCGAACCTCATATCCCAAAAAGATAGGATATGGCACATATTATCATCAATATTGATTGAGAGTCGACCTCAATTTTGGATTCTCGCTTAATTTACTACCGATCTTAGCTCGCCGCAGATCTACAACTGCGGCTCTCGTTTACGAAAACCCTAAATAGTAAATCGTATCTAGCTGGGGACAATTCTAAAATATTTGCGCAATATTATTGAATGCATCGGTGCAGTTCAAAGCATAAAATTATGGCTTTAATCAACGTTTGATGCCATCTACGTGGTGCTTTGAGCTAGACAATGCTGTCTTTTTCACACTTATAGCAAAAAAAATGTGACATAGCCGAGACACTCTTCTCTCACAATTTAAAAGAGCTTGTTAATTAATAATTTAATCTATTTAGTACCTATATTCCAATATACCACTTGAAAAATACGAATTATGATGATAGAAATGGCAAGAGCCGTCCGAATAGAAATGACAGCAGATCTATCAGAATCAGATTGTAATCTAGTAACTTCTCGATAACATATTGTCATTCATATTCTAAAATATTTATCTACTCTACGGACTATTATTTACTCCACATTTATACTATGAATTCCTGAGAAAGTTTAAATTTGTATACTACTTTACCCCCAACAAAAGACATATTTCTTCAGAGAAGATTAGTTTTCTGAAGATGAATATACCGAAAATCTCACAATTGCGTTGGAAAGATAAATTATTTTTCATCGCCTTAGTGGCTAGTATTCTTAATGAGGCGACCTTTGTTTATGTCCAATCTGCCTCTGAGACCGTGAGGAGTCTAGGCATGGTACTCGATTCTTTAGTATTGTCTCTTTTATTTATAACTACCTGCAGCAGCTTAGATATTCGCCAGAGATATAAGTGGACTATGGCTATGCGTTTCATTTATGTTTTAGCTGCCCTGCACGATATCGGCGGCCGAGCAATGTTTGTATATGAGATGGACGATTGCGTCTCACAACCAGAAGAGGGTCAATCGAAAATTATAAAGCCAGCATGCTATCCCTACTTTGAGAAATATTATCCTCATGAAAATGTCCGTTTGCTGAAGTTGTGCCTAGGTCTCGTTTGGTTCAACCAGTTAGTAACAATCATTTACGCTATCCGAGGGCTACTTCCTAAACAGGATGTCTTGCTGAGAATTTGGTCGGACATAGTCTCAAATGACTCTGAGGTACTCAAGGCTAATAGATTTTTTTGTATATCAGCGGTTATATACATTCTCAATACTCTTGCAAAGTCAAGCCATAACGTTTTCCGGTCGTTGATACCTATAAGTGACACCTTAGTGTTATTGAGTCTATGGCGCAGCTTCGAGTGCCGTAAATGGTTCAAGATGAATATGATTGCAGGAACTTATTGGGTAATCTATGAAGTGCTTCGCACAGGCTGTGAAATTTGCGTGCTCATCACTATGAGGCTCACTAGAGAGTGCCGTGAATATTCGATAAATTCCACATCAGATGCTGACATGCCGACAAGATGTACAGAAATATTTGATGGAACTTATTGGCTGTCAGAATTTTTGATTGAAGAGCCAACGCATGTAACAGTATTTGAAGTCGCGGTCCGTTCAGTAGTCTCTTATTTCTTAGTTCGAGGACTAATCGGCACTTACAGAAAGCAACTCCATACAAGAGGCTATTCTAATTCTCAAGAGGTGACATACTAATATATTAACAAAACAAGCTTGTATGATATAACACTGACAGACACATACGATACGCGAATGACAAAGCTGAGACTGTAATTCTAACTCCAGTAAACTTTCTTTATCACTTAACTTAATACCGCTTATAGATGATTCTTAAGTAATATACTTTAATTTGAAACAGCTACCTCCGGTAATATCCTATACGATTCTTTTCGGCAATAGCTGTATTGAAAAGTTCAGCTTGCATCAGCTGAGATACGGTTACGTTCCCTGGACTATATGGCAAAGGCATCCGCAAGAACGCTATAAGGAAAAGCTACAAAAATTACCCTCGCCAGATAATCCAAAAATTTCAACAGTTGCGTACTGGGAAAGGTACATGGCTAGGGGTAACGAATAAGCAGTTACGCACAAACAGAGCATATCATTGCGCATGTGATGAAAGCGGTGAAATCATAGAAACAGTGACTCACATATTGACGGAATGTCCCCAATATGCAGAATCAAGGCATCTTATGTTAGAGGGGTCTCCGGAGCTCGATCTCAGAGTCTTACGAGACACATGGCAGGGATTAAGAGCCATAGCAAAGTTTCTGGATGAGTGCCCAACCATTCTGGGTCCACGAAATCCGGAAACTCAACGATAAAATTCAAATATATATATATATATATATAAGGGGTTTGATATGTATGACAAATGGAAAACGGCCAGGAATGGGCACCTAGGCAAGAACCCTGAGGCTAATATCAATCGTTATCTGAGAACTACCTAATGGTTCCAGCGGAATTGACTTAGGATTTACCCGAAGCGTCAAGACCTGGCTGACGGGTTTTTATAGCAACTGAGTTTTTACACTTGCAGTGAATTTTCCCCCAAAAGCTTTTCTCTAAGCTGGAGCAGATGACATTGGACAAGCAGGAAAGTGCAGATAATTACCCTATGTAGATATATGGGTCCTTTTAGACGCCGAAGTTAGCTTCCAGCTTTTTACACTTTTTAAAAACAACACACTTATGGATTTTTCAACAGCACTAAAGACATAGTCGGGACGTTAATAAAGACAAGCAAACAAAAGTCATAATGAGTTTTGCAAGACATTCAAGCGCTCTTATGAGAAATGTACGATCCGCCTTGAGGGTTAATGGTATTGCTTCACGTGCATTACCTTGGTCTTTGGCCACTAAAAGATTTTATCATCCTCAAGTTCTAGACCATTATAACAATCCACGAAGTGCTGGTTTATCTAAACCAAGGATAGCTATTGTAGGAGGAGGGCCAGGTGGGCTCGCAATGGGTGCTTTGCTTCATAGAAACAATATTCCCTTCACCATCTTTGAACTACGTCAGAAACCTTCTGAAGAACAGTTATCTGAGCCTTCTGGGATGCTCGATCTCCATGAGGGATCGGGTTTGACAGTTATTAAAGAGTGTGACTTGTATGACGAGTTTGTACCACTCACGGGAGAATGTTCAGAGGACTTTATTGTTGCTGATAGAACTGGTAGGATTCTTAACATCGGTGGAGGAAATGAAGATGAAAATCGCCCTGAAATATCGCGTAACAATCTTACAAGACTGTTGATGCGCAATATTCCATCGGAGAATATCAAATGGGGCTACCGTCTGCAGTCTGCTACTAGATCAGAAGTGCCTGGTCACGTAGAGACAGAATTGGACTTTGGAACTAATGGAAAGCATACATTTGACTTTGTGGTTGGTGCAGATGGTGCATGGTCAACAGTTCGTAAGCTCGTCTCTGACACGAGGCCAGTATACAGCGGTGCTTTCCACGTAACGGTAACAATCAGGGACATAACCAAGAAGTATCCACATCTGGCCAAGATTATCGGGTCTGGAAGTTTCGGGTCATTTGGAAATAGACACGCATTAATCTCACAGCGTGGCCCACAGGATTCATCTAGGGTCTATCTATGGATGACAATCCAGGATTCAAATTTCGCCGTTAACTCGGGCCTCAGTGGCAAGCCTGCAACAGACGCTAAGTCCACGTTGCTTCAAAATGATACCCTGTATGGTACTTTTGGGCCTACGATGCAGGAACTGATAGCTACTGCTTGTGACGAAGAATCGATAGACCACCCAGGCGCTGAGCTGGACTGCAGAGCTCTCCACGCTCTTCCCTATGGATGGGCCTGGGAGCACAAGATTGGCGTGACACTCATTGGTGACGCTGCCCATCTAATGTTGCCAAACGGAGAGGGTGTCAATCAGGCAATGTTGGACTCACTAATATTGTCCAGGAACATAATAGAGGGATACCGCGCGGCAGGTCAGAACGGCATTGGCTTGTTTCACGAGATGTTGGACTCCTTGTTGAAAGAATCTGAGGCAGCTCTAGTTAAACGTGCAGAAGAAACAGGTCGCCAGACTGACTACCTCTTGGACAAGATGTTTGGAAGCAATGATGCAGGGTACGACTTGGCTAAATTATTCGAAGAAGGTTTCTGAGATGCACAGAAGTAGATAGGAGCTGAATGGTAAAGAGCGCAGAACGGGTTAGACTCAGCTAAATTAGCGGTTTCCGGCGGAAGAACAGAGATTAGGTGTAAATAGGAAAGGGAGGAGACGCAATCATGGCAACGTGAATGTTTGTATATATGTATATATTTTATCAAAGACCTGGATTATTATTATTTATAGCAAACTATCTACATCAGGTGGCGTCTGGGATGCTGTAATAACGCCACAGCTATATTAAAAATCTTCACGGCTTAGGCATAACAAATTAAGAAGATACCTTACTCGCTTGAAAGCTGAAAGAGAAAAATGCACAAGACAATAGAACTTTGGTGAACAGTGTGAGATTAAATATCTCCCAAACAACCGACCCATCCCCTGTCCTCAGGAATATGCAGCTGCCTCTCAGCGGGCTGCACAATCAGACTAGAGCGAATGCAGAGATATGCAAAAGAAAATGACATGCATTCCACATATATTAAACCATGGTGTACCCTGGGAATAGTCTGGGTATCAATCTTAAGGCATTTGCGAATGACTACAGTGGTTGGAGTCTTAGTATATCACCCCGAGAGAGAACGCAGGCAATGAACAGTGGCACCTAGTTCACTTATCGAGAAAACCGAAGAACAGAATAAGACACACAAGATAGAGAATACGACAATATAATCATTGAGCTCTCAAGGAAAGTCTAGAAGGATCTGCCATGTCTTCTCCCTCCTGCCCACGGAAACGAACCACTAAGCTGCCTATTCATCTGCCGAGAAATCATGTGATTTCGGTCCTCTTCAAGATACGCCTGCAATAATACCAGAAGAGAGTAGACAAAATGAAAAAAGCTGAAAATATGTTTGGTAGCAGCAAGTGGTCCTGAATCCAGTAGTGATAGTTCTCGGTATATGTCTATCTGTTCCCGAAAATCATGACAAACAAATTAGCAAATGCAAGCAATTTGAGCACAACATTGATACAAGAGCCCAGAAACAATGTGATGTTTTCAGACTGTGTCCAGTATTTCCTTTCGAGTCGAGCTCTGACAGCCGTAAAATCAGTTAGTGATAACGACGGCCATGCTTCTCTAATTACCTCCACATATTGGCCGTTACTTTCAACACTGAACCCTTTAGCCTCCCAATTATCCAAATGAGCCTTTTCAGTCAAATGCTTATTCATGGCATTGATAACCGAGTCATAACTTGGCCCAGGGTGGGGAATCATTACCGGCTGTGTATCACCAGGAAAAAGTAGAATGAGAAATTTACTGCTATCAGTTACAGACACAGTTGACAGTCCCTTTTTTGCCAGACGAACCTTTTCATCATCGGTTTCTGTCACCATTGTGGAGAAAATTCAGTCCAATCAGAGGAAAGATTGGCTGAATTCGAAGATTTGGGGCATTTTGTTATCGACATGGAGAGTTACAGGGACTGCTAGTTTAGCAATTCCGATTACCGGCGATTCTTCTTCAAATTCTCCAAATAGGTGAGATAACACTTTTACCCGCAATTAGCCTTTTTACATCTGTTAATCTGTTTTGTTCATAAATTGAGTTAATTCATGCTATAGTGCAATGATGGAGAGCTAAAAAATTTGTCAATTGGCCAAACTTGCGAGCAAATCGTTGGAGGAAATGATTGATATGCTCATATGACTGCTCAACAGATCATATAAAAGAGCTACTGAATAGGCTGAGCTTACAGGAGGAGAAATGCAGTGTACGGATAGCTTGGTTATAGGCATTAATCTGGCTGCCCAGTTCTACGATCATCCAATTGACGGACGACCAGGAAAAATATACACAAGATTCGTTATTATATGCATGACGGTATCATGTAAATAATGCAGCTACATTATTAGGCTAGTTTCATCGGCCGAAATACTAATTGGCCCTATAGGCTTGTCAGACGCCCATCTGACATAGTTACGACACGATCATAAACACTGAAAACATCGGCCCTGTGGCTGATATCAAGGACAGTGGCGTCTCTAAGTAGTCCAGTCAACGCTTTTCTCACGATAGCCTCAGTCTCTACATCTAGTGATCCTGTAGCTTCATCTAAGATGAGAACTTTCGGGACCCTGAGAACAGCTCTAGCCAGACAGAGCAACTGACTTTGGCCCTGAGATAGGACTACGCCATTAGAACCCAAAAGTGTGTTTAAGCCATCGGGTAACCCAAGTATGTGATGCTTCATCTCCGCTCTCTCTAGCGCATCCAATAGCTGCTCATCATTGAATTCTCCTGAAGGATCTAAATTGAACCGCACAGAACAGGACAAAATCAAGGGGTCTTGAGGTATGACTGAGATATGACGACAGAGAGAACTTTCAGGAATATCGGCAATATTATGACCGTCCACATATATAGCGCCTCTTTCAAGATCTGTCAGTCCAAATAGACATGAAATCAAGGTGCTTTTACCCGACCCAGTTCTACCAGAAATGCCGATTTTTTCACCGCTGTTTACCATCAGTGAAACATTCTTGAGCGCATAATCATGAGATTTCCTATACTTGACAAAAACATTCTTGAACTCAATATTTCCGGTTCGAAGTTTAGGCTCAGGTTTGATTGTTTGGCTAGAACCAAGAGGAGCAGCTAGGCTGGGGATCCTTTTCTCGCTGCCATGAAGTTGAAAGGCATCCATACAAAGAGCGTTGAAGTCGTCTGAAAGATACTCTGTACTAGAAAAGATTTTCTTAGATGCCATTAAACCCATACCTAGGAAGGTTGCTGGCATAGTTCCACGCTCAATCGCAATGAAATACAGTAATGTGACGATCTGTTCAAACGCAAAAATTATGAAGGAAGACATACTAGCTACAGTTTGAGACACGTCATTTGATAGCAAAGTGTAATTCCATTCATTCTCCAACTTCGTCTTCAATTCCGATTCGAAGTAATTTTGCATCCCGAAGGCCCTAATGCTCGGCAGGCCATTCTGCAGGTTTTCCACAATAGATGCACGAGAATCATCAGCCTCAAGTGACAATCCAGCGACTTGAGATTCTAAGCTGGAATATAGAGACATGAATCGATAGTATACCCACAAAAACGGAGGTGTGAACAAAACCAGAATTGGCGCTGGATAGGCACATTCATAGAGCGCAAAGATAAAGCCGAGTATATCTGAAAGGAAGTATTGACAATTGTCAACTAAACTAGCAGCGTATTTCTTGATTGAGAGGACGGTGTTGACAGCATCACCAGGACGAATGGTATCAAAAGCTGATAATTTTGAGGATATTAAAGAATCAAGGGCCTTTAGCTGAATCTGTGAAGAAAATGGCAGGCATATATGATATTTGGCAACTGCTGATTTCGATAGTGAGAAGACCACAACAAGCAATGAGAGTATTTCGTAAGTCAATGAGAAAAACACAAAGTAGACTGTGCGTCCTAATCGACGATTCTCATTGGCCCAAAATTCAAGGAAGAAATCTCTGTAGGTACTCAGCGAAAAATGCAACATCTGCAAAGCGACGTACGCAAACACTTGGAGTGGCCCGGCCATAAATAGCCATCGTGATACCAGCAGATTTTTGATGGAGCCAGCTGAATTCTCATCCAAGAGATCCTGAGGCGATTGGGAAGCTTCAATTTCGATTTCCGACGGCTTAGATGAAGGGGCAGGACTCTTCAATGAGGTACTGATGCTTTTCAGGATAGTAGATTTATATCTACCCCGCTGCTCAACTTTGATCACTCCGTCAGCGATACCCATTCGAACCACCTCATCGGAAAACTCCATCACAAGAGCATTATTTGTCACCAAAAGAACGGTTTTTCCATCTAGGAGACCTCCCCTGGCGAACACCTGCTCTAGAATATGGCTGCAGACATTGGCATCAACTGCACTAAGAATATCGTCAATGAGATATACATCAGCTTGTGAATATAGAGCTCTAGCCAAACTAATTCTAGCCTTTTGACCACCTGATAGACTGATTCCTCCTGCCAGTTCTACTGCGTCTCTGCCCCCACCAAACTCTTTATCCAAGGCACAGGCTAGCAAAATAATTTTATACAATTTTTTGTCATATTTTTTGCCAAAGACAATATTATCGCGCACAGTGGACTCCAATATCCAGGGAGTCTGTGGGCAATAAGCAACTTTTCCACCTACAGCTGGTCTCGGTCCCGCTTCAATCTCAGCATCTCCACACAGAGCCTTCAGCAGACTGGATTTTCCAGTTGCAGTATTTCCAATAACACAAACGAATTTCCCGAGAGACCGAAATCTTACCGAGAGGCTGAAAGATCCAATCTTGAATATAGTGCTTGCTGTCACACTGATCAAACCAAGTTTTACGTCCTCGATTCGAGTGGAAAATGACCGCGATTTATTCAGAAATTCAGCAAAATCCCCAAAAGCTTCATATGATGATTTCTTATAGTCAAAAGAGCTAGAAATTTGGCTCATTGCGGTTCCCAATGCTGCGAATGTACTCTGCACCGTGAAGATCGTACTGGAAGTCAGAGGTTTCACACTTGTAATCGCGCAGAGAATGATTGCAAAAGAGGATATTAAGTTCGAAGTCACCATAGTAAAAAAGGACAGTTTGAGAACTCGAGCGCACTCTTTCTTTAGCAAAGGTAACTCGTTCGTGGTGTAAAGATCGGCCATCTTTTTTAACAGAACATTGCCCCAGTTATTAAACTTGACTGATTTAATATTGGAAAATGTCTCACTTATTAAGTCGATACGTGGCTTCTGGCTCTTTGCAATTCCCAGACCGTCATAATGATTGCTCTGATTAGCTTGGATACGCGCAAGAAGCAAGAGAATGAATAGAGGCAGCCAAACGATTTTCCCCAAAAGAGATAGCAAATCTACCAACAAGAAAAGAAGCTCCAATGTTGAATCGACTGTCAAGAAAAACCAGACTGCAGACATTTGTAAAATGTCTACATATGCCGAAGTTGCTCCAAGGAGACTGCCTGGCATACTATTATCCACGGCAGACTTGTACGCACATAATGTCGCCCAAGACGCAATTTGCCCCTGCAAAATGTAAAGACGTCGAGTTTTCCAATTTCCACAAAAGGTCTCACCGAGCTTTGCTAAGATTTTGTACAGGACGATTTGGTAAACTTGAGTGAAGTCTGAGGCTTCCACGGCAAGCAACAAATTCCTGCCCAATACAATTTGAACCAAACGTAAACAGACTTGAGAAACCTGAAGAAACATGACAATTACAATATCAGAACGCAATGACCAAATCAGATGTTTCGCAAGAGATCCTCTAGTTACTGTGCCATCTTTCTGGTCCTCAATATCACGAAGTTGAAAGCCCTTTGACAATTGCTTCAATTTCTTCTCAATCTGTGCACTATCGGACCGCCTGAAAGCAAGCCAGAATACGCTGAAATAGTCCTTATCAGTAAACCAGAGTGGAAAAAAAAGGCCGTAAGCAATCAGAGAAAAGAGGTAGTTGTGAGACGCGTTCCCATACGCCATGGCAATACTGCCGACAATAATACTAGCAAAAAAGATTCGATTATATTTACCAAACATGGTTCAATCGTTGCAATAAAGTTGGAAAATGCGCATTTTTACATCAGTTATATATAAGAGAATAATAGTGAAACGATCTCCGATCACTAACACCCGATTAGGAGGGCATCATACTTCACCATAGAAATTCCATCACACTTTTCCATCACACATTTTCCGCATTAGTTTTGATCATACATTTATCCCATGTTGCTATATTTATAGAGACACCGTTATCATATGTTTATTAGTGGAGACGAAAAATTATAAAATTAGAATAATATTAAAAAAAACCTGGTGTTTCTAGCACCAAAAATGGCTGTTTGACTCGTATTCTATCTTATCTTATCATTGGGGGGAAATACCCTCACCCTTGTGCTAGCACGCACTAAAATTTCGCCTTTTTCTAGTTATTATTATCATACTTTTCGTGTATATTAAGCATATTACGTATTTCAGTATAATACAATCAGTAAGTATATATCTAATTAGTTGAATTTTCGCACTAAACTGGCAAAACCGCCGATAGTTTTGTCATTATAAGGAATATATTGCCAAAATCTCGAGTTCCACACCCTTCCCACGCACTTAGCATCAATGTTACATTTCGACAAAAAAGCATATTTTTAAATTAGTGCATTGCATTTCGGATGAATCAGAAAACTTGTCGATATTTCTGAAGCTCCAGTAAGTTTAAATCAATGACGCTTTGCTCTGTAATGTTAACATATCTAATATATAATTTTTTGATTGTCATGGCAATCAAAAACAAATTTGCCGAGAAATCGGAGTCAAAAAAGAACTCATCAAATTTCTTGGGATCGATCATTCCGCCCTTTCTCTTGCCGACAGCCGATATACATCTTGCCATTCCAGAAGGCCATCTGTAGTTAACAAAGTATATAAGAAAACAGATAACAAGTTCAAATTATGACAATATAAAAAATATTTGATTTACTCCGCTGCAATTAGCGGTATTCGAGACCAGGAATAGATGGACCGTACATGACTTCTATTGAGTCATCTTTTGATAATCGGGTCTAGCAACGTTAGAATTATCGATTCATCATTACAATTGGATTCGATAATGATAATTATTCATTTCAAAATACCGTAAAGTTTGAGAATGAATAGTGTTGTGTGATTTGAAACTCTTTGTTGCCGCCGCTTCAGTAACCATACTATTTGCTGGTGATCACCTGTGGGTGACCAGTCGTCTCCTTATCTCCGGAATATCATAATTTCAGGTAAACACTACAATTATTACCCGAATAAACGCTATATATATTATATTTTATCATCTAATTAAATTGAGCCTATAATAAATCTATTTCTAAAGATAAAAGTTTGCTTTTATCAAAAAGTTCCGATAAACGGGCAAACCATTACTCCGTCTCCAAGTAGAACTTTGGTTATTTACCAAATATTATTACCGATTAAGTGTAAAGCCAAGCCGAAAAGGGGAATAATAAAAGCATTGCACCAATAAGGAACAGAAATGCAAACATTCGGCTGCCATTATCTCCATGCACTGAGTTAAATTCTGCCTTTGTTGACTGACATACTGCCGTTATCTCCGTTCCAAGAGCCGTTGCACTTGCGGCGAGTTCCGAGTTTATTGTGAAATAATACCGCCATATCCGCTCAAAAAGCCCTTGTTTTTGCGGCTTATTACATATCGAAATAGCTTTAAATTCAACAGGTATGTCTCACTTGTTTGACATTTTTTTTCAATAATAATGAGTTCTCCTATTGCAGTAGTGACGGGTGGAACAGGATATGTAGGAACTTTTGTTATTGCTGAGCTACTTCGTCAAGGATATACAGTACGTGCTACTACTCGCCAAAAATCAGCCAACAGCAAGCGAGTCGGTCAAGCAATTTCTGAGAACGGTAATGTGCCTCCAGGATCCGTGGAGCAAAGGCTTTCTTGGTATAATGTGGACCTGAACAAAGACGCCGGTTGGTCTGATGTCATGTCCGGAGCCCAATACGTCTGTAGTATTGCTGCACCATTTCCTCATGGCAAGGAGCCTCCAGCAAAAGTGCTCGTAGATGAGGCTGTTCATGGAGCTCTTCTAGTTCTTAGAAAGGCGAAAGAAGCAAAAACTGTAAAGCGAGTAGTGATGTGTGGTGGTCTTCTCGCCGTATTTGCTGGCCAGCCTAACGTGCCTGGGCCTCTTTATAAAGATGATGTCTGGTGCGATCCAGAACGAACCCGCGTCGGCTATACTAAGTCAAAGGTTGCGGCAGAAAGGGCGGCCTGGAAGTTCCACAGAGAGAACCCCGAGCTTGAGCTGACTGTCATCAATCCTGGTGTAATATTCGGTCCACTTATAGACCCTGAGCACAGAGACCATGCTTTAATGTTGATCGGTCTCTTCCTCAAGGGCCAGTTTAAGAGAGGAGCCATGAAGTGGCTAGCAGAAGTCATTGACGTTAGAGATGTTGCAACTCTTCTTGCTGCATCCTTAACTAACAAAGCCGCCAAGGGTCAGAGATACAACGCCAGAGGAGATAGGAGAATATCTGTGCTCGAAATAGGCCAAATAGTTGCTAAAGAGGTCCCGAAAGCTGCAGATGTCACTCCGAAAGGGGAGACGCCATCTTGGCTAATACGATTGTTAGCTCCATTTGTTGGCATTCCGCCAATTTTGACTGAGAATCTTGAACTAAAGAGAACCGTATCTATCGAGAAAATTAGGAGGGATTTTCATTGGGAACCGATACCAGTTACGGAGACGATCATTGAAAGTGTCAGAGCCTTCCAGTGATTTTGAATTTCGAATAGAGAGTATATTGTTGTAGTAGATGAAGTGTTTAGAAACACCGAGTAATCATCATCAACCGTCAACAGCATCAGCCATTCAACTGACCAATTGTAATAAAATTCATCTTCCAAATGACATTATTGAGTCTAATGCCTGGATCCAGTAGTTCTGAATGTCTAGCTGATTATCTGCCTCCACAAAATCCGGAATCCCAGCATTAGGACTCGCACTGATCTTTGAATACGCGGCCTCACTTTCTCCAACATCCCTGGTGAAAAATATTTTTGAGAATTCAATAGGATTTATGAAAAAAGAAGACTCTCTAGAAGAATTTTCGACTAGATTTTTCAGTACCAAGAACGTATCACCTACTAATGCTCTAGATGAAGAATATTCCATGCCCAGACCACTATCAAGGTAAGTTGAAGAATGACTAAGAGATATCCAAATTTTAAGCGCCATATCTTCGTCAATTCTCGACGATTTATTGAAAATATAAAAGAGTAATACGGCCGAGGCTGGCTCCAAATACATACTCCAGAAACAATGATGAGCATATTGTTCGATTCTCTCGCCAATAGACAGAATCATGGTAGGGAGTTCCATGGCTGACTGCAGACAACACATTGTTCCGTCTTGGATCACCTTTCGAGTGTCTTCACTAATTCCTGTAATATTATCATTCATATCGAGATATGCCGAAAAGATTAAAAATGGTCGAAAAAGAATTACTCTTAAGTGAAGATAAAGAAGTCTTAGCCAAAACCACTCCTTACACTCATTATCAGGCATATCAAATAATTCCGACGTTCGGTCTCTAGTGACGTACGGCGCAAGAAAGGCGAGTTCATCAATTTCTTTTGCCTGGCTGACTACCAGCTCATAAACTGAAATTATGTCTTTTTCTTCAGCTCCAGCCAGATCATTATAGAAATTTGTAGCTATTTCGACAAACTTCATACGAGAATAATGGTGATCAATAGAATGAGTTCTATAATCAGAATTGATATTTTGGTAAGAACTGAAGTCAAAGCGAGGTGAGGAAATATCTGAGGCTATACAACTTGGTCTGCCAGCCACAAAACTAGCATGTTTATCGAGAATATAAACGCAATACCAACACAAACAAATTTCCCAGTCTTCAGATGTTTGACATTGCTCAGAATATAGTCGATGATAGCCTCTGGTCATAGCAGCTCTGGTTGCAATTCCGGACTGCATGTAAGAAGCATCCAAATCACCTTCCATTAGGGTCCAAATGCTGAGTAACACTATTCCTTGGATCAGAGGAAGCGTAACAGTTGTATAAAGGACATTTGGCATGACTTTATGCGATTTTTTGACATAATGACGAGTCCAATCTTGAGCAAGTTTCTCGTCAATAATAACCTTGTTTGAGAAACTCACGGCTCCTAAGGCAACCATCAGATATATACACATGAGCTCAGCTGCGCTCAATAAACAGGTGCCATTTTGGATTTCATGCCAATGGCTCTCGCATAATGGAATCCATTTATCCGGCATCATCATAGGCAAAGGCACATGCGTAGTTTGAAAGAAGGCATCCAAGCATTTGAGCATACCAGCTTTAGAAAGATTATCTCCTTGCTTTAAGCCATGACTCTTGGACTTGATTAGAGCGTCATTGTTAAGAGTCCGAATATTGAATTGCTTTAAAAGCTCTTTGGATTGAATATCTGTTGATACTCTCATCAAAGTCTGCAAGTATAGATATAGCTTTCGAACGAAAAGAGTACTACTGTTCGGTCCATAGTAAGTACCGATATCTCTATTATCATCTTTAATTACTTCAGGATCCGAAAGAGCAGTTGATTTATTATTGATACTGTCCAATTAGTGGTTTAAACTCTGAAAACATGCTCAGATCAATACTTACAATTTGATATTGTATGACTTTGGAGTACGATAAGAGTTTCTGTAGGAGCATTGAGAGCCTCTTTTAATACATTCACTGCAAACAGCTTCACCAGAGCACTACAGATATTAGTATAAGCTCTGAGTATGATGAAAAATTTGCTGACATACTTTTATTTTTCGTCGTCGGCATGGATCACATGCACGTTTTTTCGGATCCATTTTCTATACAAAGCATTAGGAATAAGCAGTATAAATATCTCTCTATATGGTAATTGTACAAAGAGAATATATACCAAATAGCGCAGAATGTGCAAATTATATTGTATGTTGCAGAATTCAGACGCAAACAGCCAAATATGCCAAATAGGAACGTGATAAGTCACTGATAAGGTTACTGATAAGCATTTTCCAATCAGAGCACGCGATGCAAATTTAACACAGAATAGCTGTTAAATTATCATTTATATAGCGAACGAGCTGTTAATAAGACAACTAAATCTCAAGTATTCATATTTATTCTTGTTATGGTATATTTACGAAACATGCAGGAATGACTTGATATAATGACTCAACGGCTCTGCCCCTAATGTTTCCCTTCATACAACAACCATGGGTCAACAACAATCAATGTCAAAAAGAGTAGACTAAACCAGCGACGTGACACTTTCTATCTATACCCGCTGATTCATGTCCTAAAAGGATCTCGTTTTAGCATGATAAGCTTATCGACAGTCAAAGTCCCCAAATAGGAAGGTGTACCTCCGAGGGCCTCTGGAGCTCCGAGGCTCTCATCCGAGATTGGAAACAAAAACTCCAGCACATGTTCGGAGCTCATATCTATGGATTAGGAAATCTTTTAGCCGATAATACCGACTGCTCCGTTTAGCTTCAATTGCGCGTATATAATCCTGGGCAATGTCAAGATGAAATGTGCCCTTCAACACAATGGCACAAGATCTTTGGCAGACAAGAGCAGAGAAGAAAAAAGCTCAATTGAGAGCGAAAATACCCGCAAAATGGCTATTGGATGAAATTCCCTCTGAAAAGACCGAACCCAATGCATGCGAGTATCTGAACAAGATTTTGCCTCCAAAAGTGGTGGAAATCACCTCGTATAGCGTCGTTGATCTGGCTGCAGCCATTGCTGAGGGCAAATTATCTGCTCTAGAGGTAACTGAAGCATTTTGCCAGCGTGCAGCTTATGCTCAGCAAATAGTCAATTGCTGCTCTGAAATCTTTTTTGAAAAGGCTTTTGAAAGAGCAAAGGAGCTCGATGATTACTATGCGATCCACAAGAAGACTGTTGGTCCTCTACATGGTGTACCAATCTCTCTGAAAGACCAGGTGAACCTAGAAGGATTGGAAACGACCATTGGCTATGTAGCTCCGCTGGGAATCTTCAAAACCAAAGAGCAGGAGTCTACTATTGCGGTGCTGTTGAAGGACCTTGGAGCCGTTTTTTATGTCAAAACAACCGTTCCAATGGCTATGATGGATGCTGATACATTTTCAAATGTTTTTGGATACACTAACAATTCGGTTAACCGAAAGGTCAGTGCAGGAGGCAGTTCCGGTGGAGAAGGTTCTTTGATCGGTAGTCGTGGCTCAATACTTGGATTGGGCACGGATATCGGTGGCAGTATCCGAATTCCTTCAAATTTCCAAGGACTTTTTGGTCTAAGACCATCACACGGTCGAATTCCATATCAGAATGTCGATAACTCATGCTCTGGACAACCTGTTATTCCATCCGTCATTGGTCCAATGGCTCACCAAATTGATGATATTGAGTACTTTTGCCAGTCTCTTCTCTCTAGAGAGCCTTGGTTATACGACTCTAAAGTTGTGCCATTGCCGTGGAAGAAGTACGCTCCACCAGCCGAATTGAGCTTTGCTGTTATGGAATCAGATGGAATTTTTGACGTTCATCCTCCTGTACAGCGAGCAATGAAGATTGTAATCGATGCCCTTAAGAAGTCTGGACACGAAACCATTGAGTGGGCTCCACCAAGTCCTCGTGAGACTATGGAAACAGCTTTTGCTATCTTTAAAGCTGACGGCGGCGAAGAAGTTGAAGAGGAATGCGCCAAATCCGGAGAACCTAATCTAGTACATCTTGACATGTTCGATGATCCCAAGAAGCCGAAGACGGTTTCTGAACACTGGAAGGATGCTGATACAAAGTATGCCGTTCAGAAGAAGCATTTTGATTATTGGAACTCCACTAAGGAAAGAACCAAGACGGGTAGACCAGTTGATGCACTGATAATGCCAGTGTGGAACACTGCCTCTTTTAAACCCGGATCAAGAGATTTCCCGTCGTATACTGTAATGTTCAATGTTCTAGATTGTTCTGTGGTGGTCACTCCGGTAACATTTGCGGATAAGAATATTGACACCGGTGAATGCACTGGTTATGACGCGGACTTCTTTCACGGCACTCCAGTTTGCGTGCAGGTTATTACAAGGCGTCTTGAAGAAGAGAAAGCCATTGCTCTTTCACGAATTGTTCATAAGGCAGTGAAATCGTTTCAGGTATGAAATAATTCGTTATATACAATAGTTAGGTGAATGAAATACAACAACTGGAATTAAATGTACATTATAAAATCATAGAAGTAGCTTTCGGTGCTCACCTACATCTGCAAAAAATTCTAAAAAACATTTTCCAGAAATTTAATATCAAATTCCAATTCACAATTCTATCACTAACTACTGCCCTAATTTATTTTGAAACCCCAAGATCTTTAGTTTCACCATCTACAACATATCCACCTTTGGCCGACCCCACCAGATTCTCAGCTACTACTGAAGAAGCTGGAGTTTGAGATTCGCACACAATAATAGAACCATTTCTTCTGACGACTCTTGAAACAAGTCCGATAATATTGTGCCAACTTTCATATAATGGATATACCGTTATATAAATGGTAACAAAAATCAACCATATAAATATGAAAACCACCAGAACCGTGAATGAGGCTTTAGAAAAGATATAATTGGTTCCATACATAGGCATTGGTATGAGAAAGAAAAACACCAAGACGTATGCAACACAAATATAGCGACCAACAATGGAAGACCTTCTTAGTCTGCGGACTTCTTCTGCGTCTTCATCTACAACCATGGCAGCTAATTCTTTCTTGTCAGCGTCATCTGCAGCATGGAAAGCATTGGCAAAGACAGAAAAGTCAAACCTTTCTGGTCTAATGAAGGAAAATAAGATCAAATAAATGCCAGAGGAAAATAGAGCGACCCAATTAGCAACCATGGTAGGCTTTCCAGTAACTACTGTCTCTCTGTTTATAACGCCATCATTGAATGCATAGGTCGCACCAATCCAGCAGCCAATCGCGGTGAGTGTACCACAGGGCGCAGCAAGAACCATTCCTACTTTATTCATGCGTTTCCAATAAAGCGAGAAGACCAAAGGAGCCACTGAAGGAGAGAGAATGATTCCCATGAAGCTCATGATCCAGCCAACTGTTACGCCAATATAGTTGAACATGACGGATAGCCCTCCCATGGCAAGACCGAATAACACGACGACAATATGAGCAACGTTCACCAGCCTCTTACCACTAGCATCAGGATCAAAGTAAGGACGATAAATATCGTAGGTGAAAATAGAAGAAAATCCTACCAATTCAGCAGACATTGCAGATGTCACCGACATAAAGAGCATAAGAAGGGCAGCAGCAGCTCCACTTTTACCTAAAACAGCGCCAAGACCATAGATAACCGGCAAACCCTCATTGACTCCCAGAGCTGGTATAGGATTTGGATATGAAAAGCAAGCGGGGTTCTTCATCAGAGCTAGTGATGCTAATCCAGCTGAAGTACCAAGAGCCCATGGCACGACAAACCACGACACGCCGCCAAGCAAATATCCCTTCATTGCAGCAGTCGGTGAAGCAGCAATGGCTTTCTGTCCATAGCTTGGATCACTAAATACCGTGGCAAAGCCACCGACAGTCATACTCCAAGTAGATAGTAGCTGATAGCTGTTGGAGAAAGTCAGGTAGCTACCGTTATATCCTAACGAAGGATAAGATTCAGATACTTCGGTCAAAAGATCGTGCATTTTTCCCGGAGAACCAATCAAATCAGATGTACAGTAGATAGTGAACATTGAAACCAAAATAATAACATAAATAATCACTGTATGAATCCAATCAGATAGAAACGTAGCCTTGATACCACCAAGCAGCGTGTAAACCACGACGCCTAAAGGAAGCAAAAAGCATGCGGCAATAATATTCATGCCAGTAGCAGCGTAAAACCCTTGAGATCCTCCTAATAGCAGCATAGATGATACAATAATATTTGTAGCAATGCAGTAAAACAGATATACCATGTGTCCAGGAGTACCGAACCGAACTTTTATAACTTCAGCCACTGTATGTGCACCTGGAGCGATTCTTTTCAGCTCAATGGCAAGTAATGAAAAAAGAACAACGTAGACTGTGCCCATTACGGCATACCAGTATCCTCCAGATAGACCATAGCTGTAGGCAAATGATCCTGAAGTTAGCAGGGTAGCAGGCCAGGTCCAACTAGACACGACGGCCGATGAGAGCAATCCCGTCTTTACTGAACGGGAAGCAACGGTGAAATTTTCTGAATCCTGCTTCTCATCACCATATTTCGTCATGATATAAGTGATGAATACCATTATGATAGCGAAAGCTGCGCCGAGCCCAAGAGCGAAACCATATCCGTACGATTGAGAAAGAATAAATTCTGACATTATTATCCTCAAAAGATTGACGCGGAATTTCTTCTATTAATATACCATTGGCCGCTGTATGCTCGGATTTAGCACGTAATATTCAGGCATTTCTTATCTACACCTGAACCAGACGATTGCCTATCGAGGAAGTACTTCCTCCGCGGAGCAAAAATTTCCTAAAGCAGAATAGCCAACGTGCGTTAAACTCGCCACTTTCTAGTCATCGGCTTTCTGTTATCATTTCAGGTGAGGACTAAAACGCACTATTTTGGGTGCAGAATGGTGCTAACTCCTTATCGCCGGACATTTCGCCAGACAAGGATAAGAATGCTCCGTTCGGAGATTCGACTTACAAATTAAGAGAAATCACGTTAATTCCGAGTGCTGGATCAAAATACGCGGTGATACTGTTGCCAAAAAGAGAGTGATAGCCTCAATAATAGCAATAAATATACATGTAGCAGATCTTAGTGAGACAAGAAAGTTTTAGCGGGTAGGTGATAAAATTCTGCCCATCCATGCTGTAAAACCTAGTATCCATTATGTACGTACAAAACAACGAATTTTGCTTATGCCTCTACTCCAATCAAAAATACTGTTGATTTTATTGCATTAAGAGGTTTGACCCGACTGATGAACCGAAAATCTTCATTGTCGTTGAGCAATTCGAAGTCCGAAACAGCTGCACTGAAAAGTACTTTTTGACAAGAAATTCTACATTCTATTTTGCTAGTTGCTTCAGGATAGCAATCACATTCGCCGTTACAGAATGCCGAGAAGGAACATTGTAAAATAGCACGAGTTAGGTGGACTTATCTACTCAGTTATTCCAAAATAGATGTTATTAATGAAAAGTTCATAATGTACGTAATCCTACTTTGTAGTCCTTATAGAGTACAATAAAAATGGCTCTATCTCTATATAATAATGCCATGGTGTTGATGAGCTTCCTGCATTTTTTGCACCAAATACACTGTATGTACAATCTGTTAACTGCCCACAATTTTTCTTGCCAAGCAATTTTGCATTCTTGCTGAAACAAACTATTTTTGTCAGCTGCAAATATCTCGACATATTTTTATGGGACTGCTAATGCCCAGCATTCCTTTGTATATTGGAAACCAGCCAGTACCGCTAATACCGTTTAGTCGACATCTGATACCAGAAAATTCCATGACCAACTTACAGCAAAAGCCGCAAAAATTAGCGGTGGAGCAGTTCTAAGTAAGATAGCCCTCTTGTGATACCAAATGACCGAGTTTTGAGAGATATGAAATCATTGGGTTAGCATTTTTTGAATAGAACATACAGACAAATAGTACGATTCCCTCAATTTTTGACTACAACGATTCAGTCGTCCGTATTCTAAAAGATAATATTCTACTTCTTCATTCTTGCGCCTAATGTGTGTACCTGGAGTTTTAGCACGATACCCTGAGCAATCTGACCGGCATTCGACTTTGCATTCCGTTTAGCCTTCTGCAAATGGAGCAAATATTTGTTCAAGAATTTTGCTACATTATCACAAAAAAAAGAAATTCTTGTATTTCGGTTTTCTTAATTTTTTGTTAGTGTAGTGCATTTAAATAACTGGAAATATCCGAGATCCACCAAAATAGATCATCAGTTTTGCTATGTTGAGACTAGAAAAACCGCTTTTTGCATAAGATAATAATAAATTAACATTATATACTTAGTACTTCATGTAATAGCTCTGGAGGTTTTTTCGTATTGTAATAGAATTGAAACAATTTCTGTTGCCTGGCACTCTTCCTACTCGTATTCATTGTCTATTTCCAACTCTCCACATATTTTCACAACTATTTTTGGTGCAAACAACGTGGTTAATACGTAGTTCTTAGCAATCTGGAATCTGAGCGATTAACTAAAACTAGGAAAAGCACACCTGGGTTAGTGTTAGAGGTCCAGATTGTTACAATATAAGATGTTTTTCTAAATTTGCCGCTCAATTGATACACTAAATAATTTTTCCCTGAAGAATAGTTGCTCGTATGCTTTATTCAATATAGAAACTTGACGTTTTGGCGGAGGCTGGTACTATTAGCATCTTGAAGTAGAAACAGCCAAACAGCAATCATGTATTAGAGTCTTACTTAATTGGGTGAAAGAGAATGAATAAGTGATGGCTGGTGGACAATGAAACAAAAATTAGGAACAATGAATAACCGATAGGAATTTATGTAGTATTTGCTTTTGTCGGACTTTGGGCGATGAGCCGATCCCGGAAAAACTAAAGATTTTCTCCAGTGAACCGCATTGCAAAATCTCAATGAATAATGAAGAAATTGACTCACATAGATATATCCAAAATGGATTTTGACAATGCAAATAGTGGCTGAACAATTGCAAATTATTTCCCTCGAGCAATAGCCCTATTTCTTTGCAGAGGCAGAACAAGGCACGTAATGAAAGCACGTTCCAGAAAACAAACATGCCACTTTCAAAGCCAAGGATTTTCTTTTTCTGTTTGACTGCTTACCTGTTTTGGCAAAAATATTCCAAAAAAGGAACTCGGCATCAAAGTGACAAAAAGCGCCAGCCGAAAACAAAAAAAAAACAAGGATATTATACGAAAAAATTTGATATATAAAGCAGCATAGGTACCATGGTGAAGACTTTATTCTCTACAACTAGCAATGCGTTTGCAATTACTTTCCGTTGCGCTAAGTAGCGTAGTTCTTCCTTCTCTTGTATCGGGCACACCAGTTCAAGGCCTTCTTCGTCGTGACGCTCCTTGCACCACCGCGACTCAATTAGTTCCCGTTACTGATGATCCTAACTGTCCCGAGTGCTCTACTCCTCAATCAATTCTAGAGGACCTTCAAGATGTCGTGTATGGCGCTAATACTGATGTCTTGAATGTTATTGATACCATTTTGAACGGACCCGGTTCTGATATCATAAATAACAATTTCAATGCCTTGCAGGGTGTTGTCAAAACTCTTGGGGATTTGTTGGACTCCCTTTCTATTGAGTGCTTGACCTACAATCAGATTCTTATTGTGAGAGACTTGTTTATCGATGTCATCAACGTCAACACACAGCTAATTAATGCCTTTAATAGCGTGTTCAATCTTTTGGTTGTCATTAATCCTATTGGACATCAGGTCGTACTTTCAAGTGTAATTCATGTCCAAGACATTCTGGACGAAACTTTTGACGCGTTGTTGAAGTTTTCTGCTGCTTGCTTCACCTGTGATATATTGGACAATCTCAACGATGCCATCAATGATGAAAACGAGGTGATTGACACCTATAATAACTTGTTGTCGCAACATAATATTCACGCTTTTGATCTTCCTCACGCGAGACCTTTTAGCGTTTGCGTAAATGCAGTGCTCACGACAGTTGTTCAATGCGCCAGTGCCTCGCCTACTGCTCTCCCTACCGCGGCCCCAAGCAGTGTGCCTTCGGTCACGCCAACTGCTTCCGTGTCAACTGCCGCACCTGAGCCCGAGGAGCACCATGAAGACGATGAGGATGATGATAACCATGAAGTCGATCCCCATGAGGAAGAGGAAACGCCAGCTCCTTCTGGCAATTCAACTCTTGCTACCACCACCTCTGCAAGCAGTTCGGTGGCAAAGACTTCTCCAACTAGTGTTCCCACGAGCTCTAAGCCAGCCAATGGCACCTCTATGCCACCAACTGTAAATGGAACTACATCAGCAGTTAGTGATCCAGCAGAGCCAGAGTGCACGTTAGGATGCCCGTCAGTGCCCCATGATGATGATGGATCTTCTTCAGAACCTGATGTGGATGAGCCAGAGTGCACCTCAGGATGCCATTCAATGCCCGATGATGAAGAAGAAACTCCATCAACGACTGATGCAGATGAACCAGAGTGCACATCAGGATGCCATTCAATGCCCGATGCTGAGGAGGGATCTCCATCGACTCCTAGTGAAGACGGATCTTCCGCAGACGAACCAGAGTGCACATCAGGATGCCCTTCAGTTCCCAGCGGTGAAGATGGATCTTCCTCTGCTCCAGGTGAAGAGGGATCTTCGACTCCAGGTGAAGATGGTGCAGAATGCTCGTCATGCTCGTCTACTCCAGATGGTGAAGGATCAGATGATTCTGAAACCCCAGCTGGCGAAGGATCAGATAATTCTGAAACTCCAGCGGGCCCTGCTCCTTCAGGTTCCGGACCAGAATCTTCTGCAACCGTCCCTGCAAGCTCAGGATCTGGAGTACCAGGTGTCATTAGCGGTGCGGAAACTTTGGCACCCTATGCAAAACTGGCTACTACCTTGTTGGCTTTGTCAGTCTTTGTTCTATTAGCTTAATCTTCGTTCTTCGTAATGCCCTACAAGGATTTGAGAATTTCTTTTCGCCGCTATGCGGATTATATTAATATTTTTCTATATTGATTTTATAATACTTCAGTTAATAATATAAGTTTTAGCGCAATTTGAAACTGCCAAGTCATATGATAAATGCAGAAAATAACAACATTTGCTGGATGCCTAGTGCTACGTTTTTTAATAGAGTGGCATCCATATAGAGTAGCTGTTGCTTCAGAAAAATAAGTGGGCCGCGGCGTTTTGTTTTTATCTGGAACACTGCGAGTCCCGTGATTTTGTAGATTTGTGAATTGAATTCCAGCTACAATATACAGCATATGGGTTTAAGTTCGTATAGAAACTAAAGAAGCTTAATATCATAGTCTTCAGGGCCAGAGTATAAGCGATGACCACATATGTGTAGGTGGTTTAAAAGGAACGAGTAAGAAATGCTCCGTATATGCAGGGGTTGAGATCGGGCAGCCGTTGGATAACAAATGGCCACGTTTGCGAGTCGATAGATCGTGTCTTATCGCTCTAGCAACAAACTACATACATTTTATTGTAATATATTTGTCAATTGAAGTAATGAACTATTTACGTATAAGCCGATGTAGAGATGATGTAGAGATGATGGACTGTTGCGTAAAGTTGTCTTGCTAATAGACCAGCACCTGTTATCGGGTTTTATCGCGAATAGCACCAATAGTCACTGAGTATCACTCGACAGTTCCAGTTTGTCTTAGTATATTCCAAATGCCTCAGAATTTCCCAAGTTTGTTGTGAATATCTCACGTGACTGGAGATGAGCCGCTTTACTATTCAAGCGAAAAATACTGTAAGACATGTTTATTTTCTCATGTCTTAGTACTTTCATTTTGAGTGAATACAGACCTTGGTTTCACAATGGTGACGTTTTAAACACTCCTGCATAGTGTGGTGCCGTGGCTACTACTGCATGCCATCTTTTATTGCTTTTTGCAGTAGCCAAAGATAAAATATGGGAACTGATAGCCGCACGATTTACGTTGAACACGAGCTTAATTTTTTCTTTTCAATGTAGTTCAGGAACAATCTAGATAAGCAGCAATTGAAGATAAAATCGAAAAACGATCAGTATCTCTACAAATTGAGTGTCTTGGGGCTCTTTCAGTAATGTAAGCTTTGAAAAATCTGTTCTTTCTTTTCTCTGGTATGGCTGCAGTTGTCAAACGATAATTCTAAATGACTTGGCTTGTATTACTGCAGTACCACGTACTTCATCTGTGCCAATGACCTCGTTTACAAACAAGAAATCAATGAATTAGTGCTATTATCAAATTATGGTAATGTGGATCTGGGAGCTACTGATTTTAATAATAATTAAACAGAATGTATTGTCCACGCATTGGATATTGTCACGGACAAATATGAGCTCAGCATCTCCAAAGAGATTATTGCGACTTTAAAGTTGAAACAATTCAGAAATTTCAAATCAGACACTCGGCTGTTTTTGGTTTTTAAAATATCTATGCTTTATTTGGCATTACGCGTGCTATCAACATCAAAGTTTAAATCGCTAATGACGCAAAAACTGAATACATAAAGCTGGCATTTCACTGAAATTACAATGATCCATTAAGCAGCAAATCAGGCATATCTAGTCACTACCATGCTATTTCGAACTCTTCTACTATTCTTTTTTGCAGGTTGTCTCGCGGATATTTATTATCCAGTACCATCTGAAGATTCGTTCTACAGTCCACCTTTTGAGACTTATCAATATGCTAAGCTTGGTCAGATCCTCAAGTACAGACTGGTAGAAATACCTAGAGGCCTGGAAGGTGTGAAGTCGATCTATCAGATTTTGTACCGTACTGAATACACAAATGGCACCGCCGAAGCAACGGTCACAACTTTGGTAATTCCTGAAAAAGCTGATAAGTATAAAATTATTTCATACCAAATCGCTGAAGACGCTGCATGGATTGGATGTGCTCCAAGCTATGAATTGGTGACTGACTACACCGGCGACACGACTCTCCAGAAATTCGTCGACAGTGGTTACTATGTCAATATTCCCGACTACGAGGGCCGCTCCTCATCTTTTACTGCCGGAATTCAATCTGGGCGTGCAACACTAGACTCAATTAGAGCAGTACTAAATTCAGAGGAATTTTCTGGCGTCAGTCCCGATGCTAGAATTGCAATGCAAGGTTATTCTGGTGGGTCATTTGCAACCGGCTGGGCTGCTGAACTCCATCCCATCTATGCTCCAGAATTGAATATTGTTGGAGCTGCAGTAGGTGGATTTGTGACAAATCTTACATCAGTTCTCAACTATATTGACGGTAGTATTGTTGCCGGGTTCATTCCTACTTCTATGGTTGGTCTTACAACTCAATACCCAGAGTTTGCCAGAGTTGTGTATGGTCGATTGAATGAGTATGGTAGATCTGCTGCTGAGTTTGTACAGTCACATTGTATGGTGCGGGATCTTATCCAGTTTGTTTTCAGACATATCAACAGCTTTTTCGAGAATAGAAATGCATTCTCAATCATGGATGACCCTGTGGTGAAGAAAGTTCTTGAAGAAAACACCTTGGGCCAGTTTCCTCCGAGGATCCCAATGTTTGTATATCATGGCAAAAAGGATGAAGTCGTTCCTATTGAATCTGTTGATGAAACTCTAGATCGATACTGCGTCGAAGGTGTAACCGTCGATTACCTGGTGCACACCAAGCGGGGCCATATTCTAGAGAAAATGGTAGGTCTACCTTCTGCGATGGAATATTTGGCCTCCCGACTAGATGGTATTATTCCCTCTCAAGGCTGCAGAGCTACTTCGGTGCAACACTTCCTGCGTTCCCTTCCGACTGATTCCGTAGAATCTCCTGAAGAAGTCAGGAGCAGTGTCCAAGCTGAACCTACTGCTTCTTTTGATTCACAAGCCAATGAAAAAGCTGAAGTATCAATGTTTGTTGCTTATCTCAAAAATGCTATAGAAACTGCTTCGGCCTAATGGCGTGGTCAATTCAGTAGTAGGAATAGGGCTCAACGGCAGATAACACGAATTTCCTAGTTTTTCTACTGCATATTCCATGGTCATTTTGTCTTTGGCTTTGAACTCTCTGTTGTTTCTCATGTCGTTGATAAAATAATTGGAAATCAATAAGAATATTTTTGCTAGAATAATCCTGTTAGAATAATTTGAATACATTTATACCAACTACTGAGAGCCAAATAGCAGTGGAATATGACACAAATCGACTAAATATTTTTCATTTCAAAGTGAAATACGGCAGCACAAAGTTAGTCGTGACTTCGTAGGCATAAATCAAAGCTGACTTTTAATAAATGCGGTAAGTGTAGTTTTCCAAGGTGTAGTCGGACGTCCAATAAGTCGAGAAAGTTGATGACCGTCATCAAATAATGCCCCTTCCTCCTTTACTCGTTGGTCAGTCTTAGAAATAAGTTCAGCGAACACGGGAGGCACATTACCTGACAGTGCTGACGCAAACTCTTGCTGACTCAAATTCTTATAGGGAATTGTCTTGCCAGAAACTTCACTAGCTAAAGCAGCTAATTCCGGAAGAGTGAGATAATGATCACCAGCCAGTTCATATGTTTTGCCAGCTTGGTCATCTTGTGTTAGCACTACAGCAGCAGCCTCTGCATAGTCGGCACGTGTGGCTGTAGACCAACGTCCATCGCCAGCAGCACCGAAAAATGAACCGATTTTCAAGGCAATTGGCAGTCGAAGATAAAATACTTCAGTATAATAACCATTACGCAGCAGGACATAGGGCACGCCGGATTTGGCAAGCTCCTTTTCTGTATCGCTATGATCTCCAGCAACAAATAAATTCGACGTAGAAGCTCGAAGAATACTGGTATAGGCAATCAGCTTAACGCCAGCATCTTTGGCAGCTTTGATGACGTTACGGTGCTGACCTCGACGTTCTTCGCCCAAAGTGCCACTGGAAATGAACAACAATTTCTCAATGCCTTCAAAAGCACTTGCCAGCGTCTCAGGCTTGCTATAGTCGGCAATACGCACATCTACGCCTTTGTTGCTGAATTCGGCGGCAGCCTCCTTCTTGGGATCTCGTACCCCGGCAGCCAAGGAACCAGCTGGTATTTTGTTAAGCAAAGCCTCAATGATTTTTTGGCCAAGTTGACCAGTTGCAGCAGTAACAAGGATAGTAGGTTTAGTCATAATGAGAAGAGAACTAAGGGGAAAAAACCGATCGTATGGCTCATAAATCGGCCTGATTTATCCGCCTTATATGTTCTTCATCAGCTGACAAATCGGCCACCAGCTCTTAGTAATTTGCGCAGTCCAATTAGCAATCCATTGTTTGGAATTTTATGGTGAATTCCAAGAAAGGAAATTCCTTCAAGTGGCTAACTTAAAACATAAGTAAATTAAATGGGATTTTAATATTTGATACGAGCTGGGTTGGTGTTCTCGCGACATCACTTGATTGAGAACATTGACATACATAAATGAAGGTTTAAATATTGTTATGTTTAAATATTGCTATATTGAATATATCAGTTGCCTGTTTGCTTTTTCCTATTTTTATACCACAAAAATTGGACAAATCAAAGCGGTGGAGAGTTGCTTCTCTATCTCCGTGGTTTTTGAGTTATCTCCATCGTGTCATAAGAAGGGGGAGGATGATATAACTCCGCTTAGTAATGGAGATTAGGGTATGATATGAATTATTCGAATGGTACAATTATTAAATATAAAAATAGGGTGTTCGTTTTATAAGGTATTGTTTGTTAAATATGTGCTGTTTTTGCTTGATTTCTATACTGCTTGAAATGTTTCATTTGGCTATAAGTTAACAGCCATTCTATAAAATACCATCAACTCCACTATATATTTGTGGAAAATCCACTTTAGGCATATTATTATCTGACTCATCGTTTCATGTAAAAAATACCTCAAAAGAAGCCTGATTGTTCATAATTGCCACCAGTTCATCAATGAGAAACCATTGTGGGGCAGTAGATTTCCCGAATAGGCAATGTTGCAGATTTACATGAATTTCCTCTTTCGTTGATAGGATTTATATTGTGCTTATCTTTGATGAGCGATAAAGAGGAAATTTCTAGGATTTTTTTTGACATTGACGCTTTAAATTATATCGCGCAGATTTAAGCATTTGTACTACAGATGGCATCTTTTTCCAGCAATTGTCTGAAATAACGTTAATATGCAATAAATCTTTTATTAATTCTTCTGTTATGCGGCTGTTTCCGATATGTTGATTGACAACTCCATTGAATCTTCCTGGCATCGCACAGCCTTTCTCATGACATACTTCTTTAGCTCTAACTTCAAAAATATTAGTTTCGTTGCACATAAGATTGCATGTGAACAATTGTCATGGAACTTTAGTGCCTTTGAAATTTATTCTACTAACAGTTGTCTTGATCTGCTCAATGCCACTAATCAAGCTTATCAGCTTATCAGCCTATCGGCAACAAAAACCTAGCAAGATAACCACCTTAAACCTTAATACGCCGGTAAGTCAACTTATCAAAATCTTCATCTTCTATCATTAACACTATTATATTCAACACTATGTAGAATTTATGACGACTTGAACCAATAATGATTCAAATTTATGAAAGACTGAGTTTATCAAAGATAAAGCTTATGAATTATAAAAGCCTATAAGAACTAAGCTTTTGCAGCCTTATAAGCAGGAATCTCAATGAACAACAATGGCACATGTTGCTGACTACCATGAACGTCTCTATCAAGGTACGATCCGCTAACATGCTTTCGTGCAATGGTGAACTTGAAGGAATTAGACTGTTCAAAGAACAGCAATGCCTTAATATCCTTCTTCTGTACATTATACAGTTTAGATAAGAGGTCTTCCGTTAGCACCTTAGAATCTCGCACGTGTTCGAAAATAGCCCGATCATCAAATATGACATCCATGGTTAATTCAAATGGACCTGCATTCTTAGATCGAACAACATGGGCCAACTGGTACAAAAACTCGTATCCCTCTTTAGCCTGTATCATTTCCTTGGGAAGCGACAGTTCTGCATGCTCAACACTAGGACGTTTCAAAGAAGCTTCCTTGGGGGCAGCAACCGGCTTAGCTTCTTCAACCTTTGTAGATCCAGTAGACTTGACAGAAATGACACTAATAGGGAAATACTTCACTGGATCATCAACCACCATGCAGTGGTACAATGAGAATTCCGAAGCATTGCCCAATGGGATTTCCAAAGGAACAATAGGCATGGCCAAGTTACCAGCAGTAGCTCGCTGGTTAGGATATGGACCATGAACAGTTGCAATTCGTGCTAGGGATGCAACAGTGTTTGCCAATTCCTGAGTCTGTGCTAGAACTGTGCCGAGCAAGAATACTGAATCGCCTATCTTTTGTTCCTTACCGCCATATTTGGTGATATCAATGTCGTACTCTCCTGGAACATGTTTGCGAACATAAGCAACAACCTGCTTCAAAAACTTGTCGATGACGGAAATGAGAATAGGATCATTGACACTTCCCGTGAATACCGTCTTGTATCCAACGATTCTTGCTCCTTCCAACTTGATAGTATACTCCTTATCCTCGATATATTCTGCACCATATGCAATTGCCTTATTACCATCTTGCTTAAACTTAGCCTTTCTCAGATCAAGCACTCCACCAGGTCCTGGCAATAAGTCTGGTCGAGTCTTCTCATACAAGGTATGAGCAGCAAGCGACTGTTCAGTGCAGACAATATCAGGTGAAACACCGCCAATTTCAAACTTATCTTGCCAGATTTCAGCAACAGCCAAGTTCGACTTAGGAACCAAACATAAACCACCGCATTCCATGACTTTACCCATGTTGTATAGAATTCCCAGGTTTGTGAATCCGTGATACAAGCAATAGGCCACGTAGGGTGCAGGGTCGTAGGCACGTCCTGCAATGATGATGTCGAAATCAGGATGATCTTGCATAGCCTTCAAAAATGGCTCATGGCCCATCTGAGCCACAATAGTCTTTGTGTCTTCAATGGCATCTAAAGTCAATTCAGGAGCAGAGCTGCAAGAAGTTATTTTGCCCTCTTTGAACGACGTCACAACGGTGCTCTGTTCAATATTGGCATAAATCTTGACAATCTTGAGATTATAGTTTCTTTCCTTGGCATAGTTTTCAACAATGGAGACAAGAATATCCACATGTTTGTTGGATCCGTCACCGCCGGCAGATCCGATCAACACCTTCGGATGATGCTTGCCAACGGCTTTATCGACCAATGGCTTCAAATCTCTAGCATAAGCCTCAGGAGTGCAAGTCATTGAACCGAGTGCAAGTTTTTGAGGACCACTATCGGTTGATCCGGAATCAAGGATAATGGCTTCGCATCCTTCCTCGAGAGCTTTATCAACCTCCGAGTTGTCATAGCCATATCCCAGCATTCCAACCGGAGTGACAATCTTAATACTATCTTTGACCATGTTTTATTAGTTTTGTTGCAAATACACAATGAAAAGAAAAAAAGTGAGGGAAATTTATGAAGCAAACGTTTTTTATATGATACATGAAAATGTCGGCGTGGCTACCCCACATCGGGTATTTTATTATTCCGACCCGCATCGGAATGACTCCTAATCGGGATGTCTCAATGCCGATTTTTTTCTACAAGCCCCCCTTGCCAAAAGCGTTTCAAAAAAGGAAATTTTTAAGGCCCATCCCCTCTTTTTGACTTCCTTCGTACCGAAATATGCCTTAAGTCATTACCCCGCATTTCATGCATCCATCCCATTTCATTCAACAGTACCAAGGCGGAGTCGGAATGATATACGGAATCGCATTCAAATCGGAAAACCTTATCGAAAATGCTATGATGTAAATTTCTTTCAGAAATAAACCCTTCTCGGTATATTAAGAAGCCGAGTTTTCTCCAGAATTTTGTGGGGTTTCTCTCAAAAGTCCATGAGGCTCAACCAGTCCTGAACCCACTGCTCATTGACTGGATCTTCTCGTTGCTCCACAGAATTGAGACTTGGATCCTGCACATAAGCATCCTTATTATTCTCATGCGCCACTCTAATAGAATCGTATAACAAGTTGGCACTGCTTCGGGTCTTGATTGTAGGCAGTTGCTTCAGGTCCTTGGTAACCTTTGTCAGTCTTACTAATAAATTACGGCAACTCATCAAATGATACTCATTGGCGGACTTCTGTTTTTCAAAATGCGATAATATAGTGGTTACCTGATCCACAGCTGAAAGCACGACACTTCTGTCAATGGGATATAATTGGTCACGGCTAAGCTTGAGCAGTAACAGGCAAGCAAACATCAAGAGAGAAATATGTGGAACTGGCGGTATTGCACCTTCTCTTGTTGATATAATGCTTATTACCTGGAAAGCGTCTTTGACCGCTTGATCAAGATACATTGCACAGGCAGGGTTTGTGCGACACTGTTCATCAAGAAGAAATGACCATAACGAGATGCGACAATTTAGATGTGCAAGTTGCATGCTACTGTCATAATCTCTTTCTCGCAAATTATCCAGCTGTGCTGAAAATTGTCTTACGAATTTTATTCTTGATTCAAAGTCCATGAGCCCGGTTTCAGTGTCGCTATCACTACCGAGCATTTGGCAAATACAACTATCAAAATGCGCGTGTTTAGCCAGGCATAACAATCTTTGATTGACTCTAGAATCACCCTTATGAATAATGCGAAGTAAGGGTGCGTCAGGAATGAACCAGCCCCCGGTACCGAACCTGGTTGCCTCACCCGATGCAACAATATAGCATCCTATCCAAGTCTCAAGCCGAGTCAGTGATGGAACTTGCACTACTTGTTGCTTATAGCTATATTCGTATGCAAAATCATGCCTATGAAGCCCTAACTGCCGGCCGTATTGGGTGGCCAGGGTAGCATAGGTGAAAGAAAGATCCGATAATATCGACTTATAAGGTAACGGCCAGTTACACAATAGCAACAGTGCATGAATAACCTCTATTGATCTGACAGGAGGTGACTGGATTATACTATCCATCAAACTCTTGACTTTACCACGAAGTTTAGTTAGGAGAATGGCATCAGTGCAGGCTATTGCACATATTGTCCAGAACAGAACTTGACAGTTTGTATAGATGGAATCAATATCACCATTGATCGGTATCGGAAATACAGGGTGATATTTGCTGAAAAATAGTTGAAAATATTCGTTGATAATGTCCGGTGATAGATGCGTGGTTTCATCCAAAAACCTCGCTGACGTTGTTGTCGTAATTTTAGAATGGATTTCCAGGTTTTCAACCGGTTGTATTGTAATAGAGGCAGTGGGAGTAGTATTATCTAAGTCTTCGGGCTCTGTTTTGGCTCTCTTGCTAACATGGCGATAACCGGGATTGAAAACACAGTTGAGTCCCCGTTTCGAGCATCGCCGGCAAGGGCCCCAATCGTAAGCATAATCGCAACGTAGCTTCAACTGGCGACAATTGACGCATGCTTTAGCTCTCATTATTTTTTTTTGTTTGGGAATGTTATAGACTTTTTCGAGAAACTCGGAATTGTGTGTGATGTGCAACCAAAACATTCCGACTCCGATTGGGAGCCCATTCCGACACCCCACCTTCGGTGTTACCCCGCATTTTTGTGCTGCTCAACTCCTACTGATCTTCATGATTTCTTTGAACTCCTGTCTAAATCGATATTTATTAACTCATGTATAAATCTATATAAATATGCGTGAATATGTACTATCTTTTTTTAAAAAAATATCTGCGTAATGAGTGAAATGGAAATTGAAAATGCCCCAGACAAGGACGATCTGGTTAAAGAGCCGCTCTTCTCGCCAAGAGACGAGAAGACTTACCTAAGAAAAGTCGACTTTAGAATATTGCCATTGCTTCTGGTGACTTGTACTATTCAACAGTATGACAAATCTCTTCTTAGTCATGCTGCCATATTTGGACTGATTGAGGATCTAAAACTATACTCCATCAGCCCCACAGGTGTACTAAGTACTAAGCGATATTCCAACGTTACCATGATTTTTTATGCCGGCTATGCTGTTGGTGCGTATCCGGTGTCATTGATTGGCTCCAGATTCCCTCCTTCTCGAACTATAGCTGTCCTACTTGCTGTATGGGGTGTTCTCATGATGTGTACTCCATCTTGCAAATCTTACGCTTCTATCATGGTTGTAAGATGCCTTCTGGGATTTTGTGAAGGTGGTGTAGGCCCTATGCTGAATGCATATATGTCTTACTGGTGGTCTCGTCGGGAACTGTCTTTCCGTTCTAGTATTTGGTATAGTGCTGCTGGTTTTTCCCTCGTTTTCAGTCCACTGATCGATTATGGCCTTGGTGAAGCTAAAGGCTCAGTACCAAGCTGGTCTTATATGTTTTATTTCGCCGGCTCTCTGTGTATAATTCAATCTTTTTTGGTGTTCGTACTTCTCCCTGATGCAGCAGAAACCTGGAAAGCCTTGAGCGATCAGGAACTGACTGTCAACAGATACAAAATTGCTCAAAATCTGGATATGCATGTAAAGGCCAAGTTTGATCCAAAGCAGCTGCTTGAGGCATTTTGGTCGCATACTACTTATGTTGCAGCCCTCCTTGAATTCTGTGGAGGTGTTACTGGTGTCGCCATGGCTAATTTTGCAACATTGATTATCAAGGGGTGGGGCTTTGACTTGCTTGCTACTTTGGCTTTGACTATCCCAGGCGGTGTCTTGTATGTCCTGGCTATGGTTGGTGCAGGTTTCATCAACCAGAAGTTCCAGAACAAACTGTATATTACCTCGGTTATAACCTGTCTTTTCACACTTGCAGGTGTCTTGATCATATGGATAGGATATCAATTACCAAGAGGCGTCCTGCTTTTTGGCTTATTGCTACTTCCGTTACAAAGCGTGCCCACTTATTGTGCATACTATATTGCTAGTGTCAACACTTCTGGCCATACTAAAAAGACTTCAGTCAGTGCTATGGCGTACCTGGCGGCTGCTATAGGTAATATTGCTGGAGCTTATATATACAGTAGCACTCCGCCTCCCCAGTTAGTAGGCGAATGGGCCGGCTGTACTGCCGTTGTCGGTGCTGCGATAGTGGCATGCTCTGTCTCGTACTTCTGGTTACGACGAGAAAACCTAAGACGAGACAAAGTCTATGGTCCTCCTACCACTTATAACACAATGGAGAATATCACCGACAAAGAGAATACCGATTTTCGGTATGTCTACTGAATTTCAGTACGTTCATACGTTCATTGACTTTGCTGAATGAGGGAAGAAGATTGCCCATTGCTACCACTAATATGGGTTACTATTCCTGAACTCAGAGGGCAGCCACTCCTTATAATCTCTCAAAGACAAAGACGTTAGTTTCAAGGTTTGATCGCGATGAAGTCGCTAGATATCTCATACCTGAATAAGGAACAAGTTGTTCTAGAAACTATTAGGATGCGATGTCCCATAATGAGAAACTAGTGGTCCTAGCTTTAACAATTGAAGTAGACTAACGTCTAGTCTATTTATATAGTAGAATAAAATAGAAAATATCACGTGGTTTCGCCATGCCCTCCTAGAGCATAGGGCAATGTGGTTTCAACGCCTATAATGGTTATACGTAAATACGATCCAGTTGAAAATTATAGTTGTATGTCATGCAGGTTACCCTAGAGTATGTCCATGATGGGACTCCCAATGGGATTCATGCCGGCCCAGCTACAATGATGATCCTACAACCACCAAAGAATACAAATACTACCATAGAATCAAATAGAAATAGCAGCTCGCGTTATCTGTCATATTGTATATGTATATCTTGCTTTATACGTTTCTATACTTTTTTCAATACGTCGATACTGCAGTGCAAGATCGTATTTTACGGTATAAATATCGAAGCTATAAACTACACAATCAGAAAAAGCCCTCCCCTTTTTACTAGCAATGTGCAATCAAAACATCCCGACTCCGATTGAGACACATTCCGATATAATGTGCCCCACCCCGGAAAAAATGCGGTAGGTAGTTATTTTTGCCCTTTCCCCAGTTTAGCTCTAATTACCCCGCATTTTTTTATGATCTCCGCTTTTTAATTTTACGCCTTCTTGGCCCCCCATGTCTAAATTTATATATATATATGTGGTGCCATATTATTTAACTGTTGTTGAAAAAATATCTGCGTAATGAGTGAAATTGAAATTGAAAATGCCCCAGACAAAGACGACCTTATCAAGGAGCCAGTCTTCTCACCGAGGGACGAGAAGACTTATCTAAGAAAAATCGACTTCAGAATATTGCCATTGCTTCTGTTGACTTATACTATTCAACAATACGACAAATCTCTTCTCGGTCATGCTGCCATATTTGGACTGATTGAGGATCTGAAACTATATTCCATCACCCCCACAGGTGAACTAAGTACTAAGCGATATTCTGATGTCACGATGATTTTCTATGCCGGCTATGCCGTAGGTGCATATCCGGTATCATTGATTGCGTCCAAATTTCGCCCTTCTCATGCCTTATCCACTTTACTTCTCATCTGGGGTATCCTCATGATGTGTACCCCGTCCTGTAAAACTTACGCTTCTATAATGGTGGTAAGATGCCTTCTAGGATTTTTTGAAGGTGGTGTAGGTCCTGTGATGAATACTTATATGGCGTATTGGTGGTCTCGAAGCGAACAGTCTTTCCGTTCTAGTATTTGGTATAGTTCTGCTGGTCTTGCCCTGGTTTTCAGTCCATTGATCGACTATGGTCTTGGTGAAGCTAAAGGCTCGGTTCCAAGCTGGTCCTATATGTTTTATTTTGCTGGCTCGCTCTGTATAATTCAATCTTTTTTGGTGTTTATATTTCTACCTGACGCAGCAGAAACCTGGAAAGCCTTGAGCGATCAGGAACTGACTGTCAACAGATACAAAATTGCGCAAAATCTTGAAATGCGTGTCAAGACTAAGTTTGATCCAAAGCAGCTGCTTGAGGCACTATGGTCACATACCACTTACGTTGCAGCCCTTCTTGCATTCTGTGCAGGTGTCACTGGAGTGGCCATGGCTAATTTTGCAACATTGATTCTCAAGGGGTGGGGCTTTGACTTGCTTGCTACTTTGGCTTTGACTATCCCAGGCGGTGTCTTGTATGTCCTGGCTATGGTTGTTGCAGGTTTTATTAACCAAAAGTTTCAAAACAAATTGTACCTTACCTCAATCTTAACCTGTTTCGTCACACTTGCAGGTGTCTTGCTCATATGGATAGGATATCAATTACCAAGAGGTGTCCTGCTATTTGGCTTATTGCTACTTCCGTTGCAAAGTGTGCCTTCTTATTGCGCATACTATATTGCTAGCGCCAACACTTCTGGGCATACTAAGAAAACTTCAGTCAGTGCAATGGTGTTTCTGGCGGCTGCTATAGGTAATATTGCTGGAGCTTATATATACAGTAGTACACCACCTCCACAATTAGTCGGTGAATGGATTGGCTGTACTGTTGTTGTCGCTGCTATGATAGTAGCATGCTCAGTCTCGTACTTCTGGTTACGACGAGAAAACCAAAGACGAGACAAAATCTACGGTCCTCCTACCACTTATAACACAATGGAGAATATCACCGACAAAGAGAATACCGACTTTCGGTATGTTTATTAAATTGCAATTTGGTTTTCTATGTGTTTCGCTGATTGAGGGAAGAAATTGGCAATTAACCGACCATTGTTACCGCAATGGAGGCTTTCTTCTTTAGGTTAGCAGTCTCTCCTTATAATTTATTGAAAAGGCGACGTTGAGTCTACAATAAAATCGCGTCTGATGAAATAAGAACATACTGCCAAATGTGTACTAGAAATCCTGTGGGGTACATGTCTTAGGATAAGAACTAGTACCTCCTGTGTAAGGAGGTAGACTATAACGACTGAGCTGGGCCTAGGTCCAGGTTATTTATATAAAGTACAATCTCGCATGATCTCATCACACAGTAGTAGTTTATAGGCCAGAAATAGCACTTGTATGCAATGAATATGAATGTAAGAAAGAATGATAGAGAATAGAGAACTTAGATAGGCGCATATATATATATTGAAGTTAGTTATTTAATAATGAAGACTCATATAGATATTCAATGATTACGATACCCAATTGGCAGAGAAAGAAAAAAATTTTACACACTATTTTAGTTTTGTCGTTTCACAGCCTATGTGATTACACCACAAATACGAATTAACACTAGACCGAAGTATAATTAAAAGTGCTACAAACAATGATATAAATTAATTTTGGCATAATATAATTGTCGTTGTTAAAAATATAAAAGGTATATCAGCGTTTATGTGAAACGTGTGCAAGGATATCCTTCAGATTTTCCTTGTTGGGAACAAGCCACAGAATCCCCAGATTCTGCCCAGGTCGCGAACCAAAGGAAGCTTTACTATCAACGAATAGAAATACTAACATAGAACCAAAAGAGAAATTACAGCTACAATCATATGTACTATGTTATATCTATCTTACGTATACACATCTCCACTTATCCACAATACTCGGTGTCGTGCTTCTAAATCGTATCATAGGGCATAAGTGTCAAAGCGCTCTAAGCCGCATTTTCAAAAAATGCCCAGCCTTTTTCCCTAATAATCAGAGCATTCCGACGATCTTTCCGATAACAAGCCCCACTCTGCTCCGAAAAAGATGCGGTGGATAGTCATTTTTGCCTTTTCCCTAGTTTGGCACTAGATTACCCCGCATTTTGTTGTGATCTCCTCTTTGTCATTTTATTCTTCTTCTTTTACACATGTCTAAATTTATATATATATATAAGTGGAGCCATGTTATCATAGCTTTCGTTAAAATACATCTGCAAAATGAGTGAAATTGAAATTGGAAATGCCCCAGATAAGGAAGACGATCTTCTTAAAGAGCCACTCTTCTCACCAAGAGACGAGAAGACTTACCTAAGAAAAATCGATTTCCGAATATTGCCATTGCTTCTGTTTACTTATACTATTCAACAGTATGATAAGTCTCTTCTTGGTCATGCTGCCATATTTGGGCTTATTCAAGATTTGAAACTATATTCTGTTAGCCCCAAGGGAATAGTAAGTACCAAGCGATATTCTGATGTCACTATGATTTTTTATGCTGGATACGCTGTTGGTGCATATCCTGTATCATTGATTGCGTCCAAATTTCGCCCTTCTCGGGCTATAGCTGGCTTACTGGTCATCTGGGGTATCCTCATGATGTGTACGCCATCTTGCAAATCTTACGCTTCTATCATGGTTGTAAGATGCCTTTTGGGATTTTTTGAAGGCGGTGTAGGTCCCATTATGAACACATACATGTCCTATTGGTGGTCTCGACGTGAGCAGTCTTTCCGTGCTAGTATCTGGTATAGTTCTGCTGGTTTTGCCCTGGTTTTCAGTCCGCTGATCGACTATGGCCTTGGTGAAGCTAAAGGCTCGGTTCCAAGCTGGTCCTATATGTTTTATTTTGCCGGCTCTCTGTGTATGATTCAATCTTTTTTGGTGTTCTTATTTCTCCCCGATGCAGCAGAAACCTGGAAAGCCTTGAGCGATCAGGAACTGACTGTCAACAAATACAAAATTGCTCAAAATCTTGAAATGCGTATTAAGACTAAGTTTGATCCAAAGCAGCTGCTTGAGGCACTATGGTCGCATACTACTTATGTTGCAGCCCTCCTTGCTTTTTGTGCTGGTGTTACTGGCGTTGCCATGGCTAATTTTGGAACATTGATTATCAGGGCATGGGGATTCGATTTGCTTGCCACTTTGGCTTTGACTATCCCATGTGCTGTTTTATATGTTGCAGCTATGATTGGCGCAGGTTATATTAACCAGAGGTTCCAGAACAAACTGTACCTTACCTCAATCATAGCCAGTCTTATCACACTTGCAGGCGTTTTACTTGTGTGGATAGGGTATCAATTACCGAAAGGTGTGTTGTTTTTCGGTCTGATGCTACTTCCGTTGCAAAGTGTACCTTCTTATTGCGCCTACCATACTGCCGGTGTTAACTCCTCTGGCCACACTAAGAAAACCTCAGTGAGCGCCATGGTATTTTTGTCGGCTGCGTTGGGTAATATTGCCGGAGCTTACATCTACAGTAGCACCCCGGCTCCACAATTTGTTGGCGAGTGGGCTGGTTGTACTGCCAGTGTCGGTACAGTGATTCTGGCATGCTCTGTTTCCTACTTCTGGTTGCGACGAGAAAATCGCAGACGAGACAAAATCTATGGTTCTCCTACTACATTTAACACTACCGAAAATATTACCGACAAAGAAAATACCGATTTTCGGTATGTTTACTAAATTTCGGTGTGTTATTTCGTTTGTTTCGCTGGAAGAGGGAAAAAATTTGGTGGTTGATTGGCCGTATTACAGCTAACGCAACACGCTATTCCTGAAATCAGTATCCTCTCCTTTAACGCCTTGTGATATTTTTGAATTCTTTATGTTATTTTGCGCCGTATTTATCAAATAGTGAAATTAGTTTAGCCGACATGGAAGTAGTTTTTGAATGATAATTTTCCAGAAATGCGGGTACTTTTTCAAGTATAATTAGATGTATTCTTCTTAGGCTTAACCGGCTGTGAATGCCATACTGTGGACCAACTCGAAGATAAAAATACGGAATTATAGCTCGATATCACATAATTATGATATATGGAAGGAAATATTATATTAGCCCGATCTGGGCGTTTTTTTTTAACTAGGCATCGTGAATGTTATTGTGCAAATGCAGAACTGCGAACACAGAAATATTTACAAAAAAAGCTGCAACTGACTAAAAGTATGTTCATGTCCTAAAAACCTAATCTGGTAATATATTGACTTTTTATTTCCAATTAAGGAGACATATGACAGCTGATTTTCTTTTTCGTCATGCGGTTATGCATACTGACTATTTTCCATAGCTGTACAATCTGGCAGTTGTGCCTATGATAAAACATAGAAAATCCTGTTATTTTACCTTATATATATTATCGTCTTATATCTTACTGTGTTTCTGTCATCAATGTTATTGTACAGCAAAATATCCAAATTTGGTCTTAAAAAATTCGGCGATGTCTACAGATGTAACATTTCATCTAGCGATAAAATCTCATCAAATCTGATAAGCTTAAAACATAAATCTGGCCAATAGCTATTTCTGACAAGTCAACAAACCTTTTAAAAATCATATTTGTATTCTTCGGATCCATTTATTTATTGGGTAGTTTTATTTTGATGCCGATGAATTTTTTTTGGATAAAACTCCGTGCCAAGGCCTCATGATTATTTATACCACATTTGGAACCATTGCGAAATCTGATAATATTCAATGACTATGATTTATCTTATCAAATCTGATCAGATGTGACGATTTCTATTATATTCTGATAACTTATTAATTCTAGAATAGTGATTAAAGTAAAAGGAATATAATTGTTGTCAGATGTCTACAAATGAGTGCCACTGCTAGTAGTATGGTGATGACAGAAAGTCCCCCTTGCTTTTTTATCAGATCTCCACCGGTTCAAATCGGCGGGCGGCTCCGATGTGTTGAGGGGGAAAATTTTGAATCATTATAAATATACCAATCTTTCCCTATCTGAATTATTTGTGTCTCTTTTTATGAAATTCTTTCCTCGATTAATTGCGGCTCCTGCTGCAGAAGAGCCAGGTGTTGAGCATTCTGAAGAAAAAGTCGATATTGGCGACGCAATTATCAGTGAAGACTTTCAGCATGGTGTTCAAAGTGTACAAGCCATTACACATTTATGGACTAAGCAGCATCTGTTTGTAGCATATGTCCTGATTTGGGTTATATACTTCTTTATGACTTTAATGTCAGGTTTACAGACGCCAATGACTCCCTATGTGACGAGTTCTTTCCAAAAACATTCATTAACAGGGTTAGCAACCGTCATATCAAGTCTCATTGGTGGTGTTATTACTCTGCCATATGCTAAATTCCTTGATATCTGGGGACGTCCTCAAGGATTCGCAATAATGGTTGTTTTTCACGTAGTAGGACTCATTATGATGGCCGGATGCAATAATGTTCAAACATACTGCGCTGCTGAGGTATTCTACTACGTTGGATATAACGGGATTTATTTCACTATGACCATCTTTATAGCAGATACGTCTTCGCTCAAGAACCGTGCATTTTTACTTGCTTATGAGTCTTCTCCATATATTATCACTGTTTGGATCACTCCTTACCTTGCTTCGACCATGTTAAAGACCGTCGGATGGCGTTGGATCTATGGTATCTGGGCCATTATAATTCCTATATTGGCTAGTCCACTCTTTGGTATATTCTATTATTACCAAAGAAAGGCTGAAAAAGAAGGTATTGTCGAAAGTATCGAGAGTGGAAGAACGATATGGGAATCAGCTACTTATTATGCTACTCAATTTGATCTCGGTGGTATTCTGATTCTGGCTACCGGGATGTCCCTGTTTCTACTGTCTTTCAGCTTGTACTCCTATCAACCCAACGAATGGAGGTCTCCTCTGATTATTTGTTTCATTATAATTGGGGGCCTTTTAATTATAGCATTCGTTCCATATGAACGCTATGTCGCTCCGGTAACTTTTGTGCCTTGGAGACTGTTGTCGAACCGTACAGTGATCTCAACTTATATTATGGCATTTGGTCTCTATGTGGCCAGATTCCTGTGGGATTCCTACTTCTATTCGATGCTTGTTGTTGTCTTCAATCTGTCAGTTACAAATGCTACATATATTACCAATATCTACACTGTTGTCTCGTGCATTTGGTCTCTTCTAGTTGGTATCATCGTCAGAATTAACGGAAAAATCAAATGGCAAGCTTTGTTCTTTGGAGCTCCTATCACTATACTTGGGTGTGGTCTTATGATAAAGTTTAGACAACCAGATAGTAGTGTTGGCTTAGTAGCCATGTGCCAGGTATTTTTGGCTGTAGGAGGGGGAACTCTAGTTATAGCTCAACAGATGACAATTATGGCAGTTTCTTCTCATCAGCATATTCCTGCAATTTTGGCGGTGGAAACTATGATCATTAATATTGGAAGTTCTATAGGGTCTACTATTTCAGTTGCCCTGTGGACCGGCGTTTTCCCTAAGAAACTTTTGGAGTATTTACCAGCTAGTGCTTTGCCTCAATTTGCTACTATATATGGTAGTATCGAGGCTCAGGCGTCATATCCAGTCGGTAGTCCAACAAGAAGTGCTATTGATCACGCTTATGGAGATGCGCAGAGGTTAATGCTTATTACTGCAACTTGCATATATGGTCTTTCGTGGGCAGCTATCGTTTTCTGGAAAGAAGTCGACATGAGGAAAATCAAGCAAGTATCGGGACATATTTTTTAGTTTTTTCGGGTTGTTTTTTGAGCAGCATTTAGTAGTTGTTTGATTCACATAAATTTCAATTTGTCTGTACGCGTCGACGTGTAATTTCGCGTCCTTAGGGAATGAACAGGAAATATATCGTTGTTTTATTTTGCTTAATATCTCTTATTCTTGGAAATAATTTACGAAACTACGTTTAGCTCTTAATAATTTCAAGTGAAATCGAAACTGGCTATCTCTTATCATTTTCTACACAGAGGCTTCTTGCCTAAAATTCTCCGTCTTCTGGTCCACGACAGAGAGCGTCAGAGTCTGTAAAAGATTCACCTCCAATGTTTAAGTAACTATTGTAAACTCCGCAGTACGTGTCGAGATAATCAGGATTGGAAAAGTCGCTTTGGATTTCTTCGGAAACAGGGTAGAACGCATTAGAATACTGTTCAACGAAATCTTCTCCACTGCTCACGAGCTTGTTGTGTATCACATCTTCATCGATTTTACTGAAAATAATGGGGTCATCTGACGACCATTCGACGTCAATGTCATAAGGAGTCAACATATCGACACAGCCATCAACATAGTTACAAAGTGGTAAATTTAGGTTGACACTATAGCTTTGAACTGAAGCTATTAATAGGAGACATGTCAGCGCCATTCTGACCAGCATGTTCTTAGAAGAGTATGACATTATGTAGCTTCGGCAGTAAGATCTGGCTTGTTAATGTGGTGAAAACCTGTTAAAGATGTCAATTTATGGAAATATTTTAACAATACTACTTTATTGATGACTCCAAATTTAGAATGCGCTTGTTGAAAAGTTGCGTCAAACTTTGTATTTGCTATCTTAGACCTGGATGGTATGGGGTCCCGCCTTGGCCTCGAAAGAAAAACGAATATCAGCACCGCATTGAAGAGAATTGCCGTATATTTTGTTATATTTAGTCCAGTGACTCGTAATTATCTTCCGTTCATAGATTCGAGTATTATAAGTTATCTTTAGGACGGACCAGTGCTCTGAGACATGATCTAGTTGCCGATTAAGTCTATGCAAGACGACCGAGTTGGGCAAATAAAGACATGGCAGTGCAGGATCCGTTTTTCTCATTTTTCAGAATGCATGCTTCAGCGTCTTCGATTGGCGAAATATGTCTAGATATTGAAGTTCTTACTGTGGTTTAACTGTCTACTGCGAACAATATATAGTTCAGGACGTAAAACAGATATATTTGAATTTACTGTGGTTTAATAGGGAGTGAAACCCTATGCTACGCGAGAATCAGTCTGATCGGCAAAAAAAAACTAAAATATACATAGCTTATATATCATTTGAACATTTCACGTGATAATAAAACCGAAATTTCTACTATTCTTACGATTTCGCAGCCCATGATTGCGGGTTTAAATATTTCATGCTCATCTGGTTGTTCGGAAACTTCTGCTCGCAGTACCAAGAAAAAATGCCATACTTTAAGAAGAGCTCCCACAACACCTTGAAATCGGATATAAACTACATAGAGCAACTTCATATCCCGTCATTATTCATAAAATATTAATTAAATTGTCAAAACGGCCGATTTCGATTCTGCCTGTTTCAGGTCAAAAGCCTCCTTTGAAATTCAACTATCAGCTACGGCCATATCCAGATGAAAATAAGACTTCCCGTCCGATCAGTCCTATTCAAGCATCTGAGAGCCTTACTCAGTACTATAGTGGGTGACCATATGGGAACAGAAGGTGCTGTAGTTTTTTATTTTTTATAGATAGATTATTGAGATTAATTTTTTAAAGCCCTTTTTTGATTTAAAGGTATTTTGTGTTAAAAAATAAAATGCAATGTTCATTGATGGGGTTTGATTGTTTGTTGTTTGATGGGTGAGATGTGTAACTTGAAGTTTGTATGGCATCTGTCAGGGGTACCCAGTGGTAGGTAGCTGAACTCAAAAAAGCATGCACGAATCGTGGATTTTCCATTATTTTTTATCGATATCATGTTCATATCGTCGTTTGGAACTCATTAAATGATCCTATTTTTTTGCTACTACGTTCAAAATTTGGTTGGAATTAATGTCTTCTGTAATATGCGTGCCATTTACAGTGCGTATAAAGGCGAAGTCAGCGAAAGAAGCCATTAAAGCCGGGTAACACAGTGACTCATCTGCATAAATCATATGATATTTAATAAAATATGCAATTTACTATAAACACCACAAACAACCGCTTATCTCAGGTTGGCCCAAGCTGTTATTGTGTGCGGGAATTTTATTAATTTTTCCGACCGATGCTGCCGTTGTGCGCGCTTTTTTGCCTCAACACAGAGAAATTCCAAATTTTAGCGATTATATAAGCGGTTGACTACGATAGTAATACATGCGATTTATCTACCCGATTTATAAAAAGATGGTATATTTAAACCAAAAAGATGTAATTTTATCACTCTCAAATTGCCCTTTGACATCATGGCTTCTTATTACACAAAAAATGCCAACCAATCACGATTCAATGCCAACTCTAATCGTGATGTTAAACCTCTTCAAGAAACTGATTTCTGGGACGTCGAAAGAGCATACCAGGCACGCGTAGCTCTGTCCAATTGGGGATCATCCAATAAACCTCAACGAGGAGACTCCTATGGGCAATTACCAAATTACCAATATGAAACAAAATCTTCTATCAAACATTCGAGGCAAACATTTCTCCCTGTCGTTATTCCCCAGAGCCGGTTTAAAAGTGGGTTGAAAACTGTCACTTCTCCATTTTGCCGTGGATATGCACCAGAATTGAAAAGGTTCGGTTTTTCTGAAGATGAATTTCTTCTTATTCTTGACGGACTTAATGAAGCATTTGTGGGATCTCCTGCTTTTAAAGTAGTCAAACTCGCAGGCACAATGACATCGTTTATTCCGTTGGCTTCTGCTCAGATTGCAGGAATAGCCGTCTCGATTGCGGCTGAACTTGGCGCGCACGCTACAAGTATTGCCAGGACCAAACTATACGTTCAAAAAATAAATGAGAAGATGTTTGAGCCTCGAGGATTACATTTCAGGGTGGTTTCTACTAAAAATATGCTGAATGTGGTTGGAATGAGTCCCAGTAAATTTAATGAGTTCTTTGCACCAGACGATCAATTATGCAACGATGACTACAACCGAGGAATTGATCCGAATATTCGCCGCCTTGAGGCTCTAAGAGGACATATTGCTTCTTTGGAATTTGATGTACCTCCACAGAAAATGCCAGACAATGTTTTCAACAAACTCGGAGCTTGGCAAGCAAATCGTATGCAGAAGCAAGGTCTCAAACATCACGATAAAGCATGGCAGAAAGCAGACAAAAACAAGGCAGCAGCTGAGAAACAGCAGAAGAAAGGGCAGAAAGACGTTGACAGAGTATTGCGAAAGATCGACAAGTATGAGAGGAAAAGAGCTCATACTTCATCACCAAAGAAGCTTAAAGATATCGATAAGGAACTAAGGAAACTTTCTAAAGATTTGGTAAAAGAAGAGAAGAAGCGAGATAAAGATGTTGCTTCAAAGATGAAGAAATATGGGAAAAAACATCCAAACGTCAAAGAAGAGAAGCTGATACAGAATATCCGCTGGATTGTAATTGATCGACTTTAACAGCATCAATCAGATTTGAATTTCACAAGATTAAATTAACAAATTAACATTATTTTTTTTGATTTGAAACGGGCAGTATATAAATAGGTTAAAGTTATAGTAAATGCATATTCATCATCACAGAAGTGATAGTTTTTGCGGCTAATTTCCTTGGAGTATTATTAATACTTCCGCAATACCCGCTTTTTCCGCCAAGTTCCGCTCAGGCACCGAAAGACCCTAAACTATGCATTCAAATAATAATAAGGAGACCAACAACGCCATGCAAATATATGTTTATAAATAAGCACGGATCAGCATTTGACCACATTTATTTGTAACCAAGTTTTGTTAAAAATATGCAGTCATTTCTTCAATACCGACGCATGCGCCATGACATAGAACAAAGCATCAAGGAATATAATTCTCAGGAAGGGGAAACTCGGCCGACTAATAATTCTATTCAGGATGAAAATGCAGTCAGATTGGAGGAAGAGATCGACTCGACTGATTCGAAAGAAGACTCATCATCGACTGGAAATGGAATTGTATTGCATGACGGCCGCACTATGATAGTTCCCGGCGTCAAGGTTCAAAATGCATCGGATTTCGACGAAAAAGCCGAATCCAAAACTCTCTTCATTGTCGGATTTAACGGTCCAGATGATGAGCTAAATCCCAAAAATTGGCCATCAAGAAGACAATGGGCTACGGCAGCTATTGTTGGCTCCACCGGCTTCATTGTCGGATGGGCTTCGTCTATTGATTCGGCTGTTATTAGACAAGGTCAACAGGCATTTGGAGTCAGTGAGGTTGTCGAGTCTCTTGCAACGGCGCTTTTCTTGATTGCTTTTGGCTTTGGATCACTTTTTGCTGCTCCGTTTTCAGAGACCGTTGGACGAAATCCAATTTATGTTTCGTCTCTTTCTATCCTGATGATTTTCACAATGGCATCTGGACTAGCACCTAATCTTGGTGCTCAGCTAGCTTTTCGATCCCTGGCGGGCTTCTTTGGTTGTACTCCAATGACTACTTTCGGTGGCAGTATGTCCGATATCTTTACTCCCATGAAACGTACATACGCATTTCCACTATGCTGTACATTATCATTTCTGGGTCCATTTTTGGCACCGATGGTGGGCGATTTCATTGGCCAGAGTTCGCTTGTAAGTTGGCTATGGACCGAGTGGATCACTCTAATAATTGCCGGTCTTGTCACTTCTAGCATCTTTTTCTTCGCTCCTGAAACATATGCTCCTATTCTACTTGAATGGAAAGCACGGCATTTGCGTAGTATCACCGGTGATGACCGATTCATGGCAGAAATCGAATTACGTCAGATCTCACTGATCCGGCGATTAATGCTCAGCTGCACCCGTCCTTTCAAACTATTTTTCGGCGAGATCATGGTCGCGCTTTTCACTCTGTATCTGGTCGTCGTCTATATTGTTCTGTTTGGATTCCTCACAGGGTATGATTTCATTTTCGGGGATACTTACGGTTTCTCTCAGGGAAGTGTGGGCCTCACATTTATCGGCATGAATATAGGCTTTCTGGTTGCATTTGCTATGGTCCCATATATTTATCATTCTTATAAGAAAAGGCTTTTCGCAGCTGAGAATCAGGGCCAGGGACTTCCTCCTGAGCAGAGACTATGGTTTGCCATGTATGGAGCGCCTTGGCTACCCATTTCGCTCTTCTGGATGGGATGGACAAGCTACCCGTCTATTTCATATTGGTCGCCACTGGTAGCTTCGGTAGGATTTGGATTTTCAGTCCAGGGGATCTTCATTTCAACCTATCAGTACCTAATTGATTCTTACGAGACCTTTGCAGCCAGCGCATTGGTCAGTGTAACGTTCTTCCGATATATTTGCGCAGGCTGGATGACTCTCGTGTCGATTCCAATGTATAGCAATTTGGATGTTCATTGGTCGCTTACTTTACTGGGCTGTATTTCGCTGTTGATGACACCTGTACCGTATGTTTTCTACAAATATGGGCATTCGATTCGACAATGGAATAAGAGAGCCAGATAAATGAATGGAAGCTTGAAGAGAATGGGTGATTAAAATTGGCGCGGACAAATGTTTAGGTGATAATGGAAGAAGTGTCTGAGGGGGTTTGTCAGATAGAATTTGCCGTGATGAAGTAAAATGCTCAGATACTACTTTTGGCCGGGCCGAAGATCAAACAGCTGTAAAGTACATAGAAAAGTAACCGATTAAATCTAATTAATATTCAACTATGACAATATAAAGCATTGAAAATAATCATTATCCAAGTCTAAATATTATTATCATTACCAAATCATGAGAATCACGTGACATCTTCGAAGTACGAGTCATGCGAGCCTACATTTCCGACAATCAGCGGCGATGTCTAATCGCGCATCTACTTTTTTTGTCGTTGTTTTTTTTTTTTTTTTTTGCCTATTTCAACCACACAATCTGTGTCTGTTTGATTTTCACTTCCTCGATTACCGAACGCGATGAACTGAATCTTTTGACGTGAAAAATCCTTGATATCCTTGATATATTTCTCTGACCTTTGAACTCTGAACTTTGAACAAAACAATAGCTAATGCTCACGTAGTAAAACTTTTTATACCCAGATTTAGACGTGTGATGGCCCCAAATACCAATGAACCCGGTCGTATTCGGCAACGAGCAAAAACAGCATGTGAGATGTGCAAACTGCGTAAACGCAAATGTGATGGCCACGAACCTTGTTCTTATTGTGTACGATATGAATATCAATGCTCTTTCAAGCCACATCCTCGAAGAAGATCAAGCAAGCTGGACGCTTTGACTAGAGCAACGGAGAGCCAGGACTCGGCATTATTTTCAAAAGGACTTTATGCAAATCAGGAACATATGGAAGCAAATTCCGGGACTGCTTTTCCTCATGTTTTGGGAATGAGGTTGAGCAGACAGGGTGCCCCTAAAGTTCACGGATTTAGCTGGAATCTGGGTTTACGTGAAGAACCACCGGAAAATTTCGCTAATATCACCCAATTAATTACCAAGGACGACATGGAAAATCTGGCTGCAAGCTACATTCAGAAATTACACCCATTATTTGGCGTTGTTAACCCGGAAACCTTGAGCCATAACATTGCTTCCCGATGGAGTGAGCCTCAAACCCTTTCAAACTATGATCCCATTCTCTTTGGCGTGGCAGCATTGGGATCCCTATATTCCGGTCAAGAAGGGCATCCCAAGGAAAGAATTTTCTTGGAATCTGCTCTGGAAATGCTTCAAACCACTAAGGCATCTAAGGCGACTCTTCTGCGTCATGCTACAGCGTGGATATTGCGCACCCTCTACTTGCGTACCAACAACAGCCCACATGCTTCATGGATGGCAAGCTGTTCAACTATGCATATTATTGAGGCTATCGGGGCTCATCAGGATCCAGAGCTGGTGTCTCTGGTCTACTCGGATACTGCAGATGTCGTCAACGTCAATAACGAGTGTCTCCGACGATTATTTTGGGTAGGCACAGTATTAAACTCATGGATATCATATGAATACGGGAGATCACGAGTTATTTTGCGTGGAGTATCATGTAAACCCCCGCTGCCAGTGGAAGGCGATTTCACCACAGATCTCATTGCTTTGTATCAAATTTCAGAAAGGCTCGATCCCGATAATACCAATAAGGAGAGTGATTTGGAGGACGCACTTAGTCGTGTTGAACAATTGTCACTGTCACATGATGCCCTGATACTGTCTCAAAGTAACATATCATTCACGATATATCGACGCTTGAGGATTGCTTCGCCAAATATACCAAGTAATGTTTTGACTCGTATTATAAGCTTGGGGAGAAAAGGTATCAATGCTGCAGTACGTTTGGCAGAGGCCCACTGCCCATGGTGGCATGTCGCAAACGTACCATTTCAGTTTATTTGTATTTTACTTGCGATTGATAGCAGAGAATCATTATCACGTGTCGGATCAGCATTAAGCTCGTTTAGGAAGATAGTTGAGCTTTTTAGAACACCGACGGTTATTACTGCCCTTAAGACAATAGAATCCCTGGTCCGTCTGTCTCAAAGCAGGAAAGAACGGGATTTGATTCTTCTTAGGGAGAGTATACAACAGTACGGTTCCGGGGACAGTGAAGACACTTTTATGAGTGCTCAAGGACCGAGTTTGCAGAAATTTGATGACGATTCTTTGATGGAAGATAGTGAGGATATACCAGTATCGGATATGTTTGGATTGGATTGGAATGCGTTTTTAGAAATGCCGCAGTGAGGGAGTGATGTAATTGGCCAAATTATGTTTAATTACATGCGTTTAGTGTGTTTTGGTCTTGGTGTTACTTGGACTCATTGTGGTATATAGATGGTTATCTTATCAATTGTTGAGCTTTTTAGGAGTTTTAATCGATATGTGCATTTACTCGATAAGTGCGCAACTCTGAAACAGGTAGTCCCAAAGGGCTCAATTGATTGGTGAGTGAAAATGCCAAATTCGGTTATTGATCGGAATGACGATAAGGACGATATCACTATCGGACTCCTAACTCCACAGTTTATTGGAAGAATTTATTGTTTAAATTGAAATGTAAGAAGCTCGTTACTAGTAGATATTTATATTAGATTGCTATATATTATTGAAAATATGGCCTGCAATCATACGCGTAATATTTATACTGTTATCGGTTAAATTTGCTGCCGATCTCTTGCTGACTAAAGAATCACTGTGGCAGTGATAAATGACGTATTTTCGGTAATTATTACGGGAAAAAGACATAAAAATACCATTTGATAGCAAGATAAATCTCACATATTTTTATATGTTAAATAAAACTAAAAAAAAAACAGCCAAAACTCTTTCAAAATTAATCTTCTCGCATATGACTCTCTGGGTTGCGAGAGATAAATCCCCAAAATGTCGTAGTTGACCTCTTTTTTCTTACCAATCAATCATTCAAACAACCCCCACAGACACTCCGTGCCAGAATATCCGTTCAAATTACCTCATAGTTGAATTGTTTGCGCAATTGCAAGTATAAATACCCTGGCCAGGTCCGATGTTTCCGATTTACCATCTTCCCACCAAAAAATGAGCTTAGTCCCAAATTCCGAATACCGCTTCCTAGGTCCCACAGGATTGCGAATATCTTCCATTTCCCTTGGTGGTTGGATCACTTATGGTGAAGAAGGCCATGTTAAGGATGAAATCACGCTGAATATCTTCAAAAAGGCATATGAACTGGGTATCAATTTCTTCGATACGGCTGAAGTATATGCCAATGGAACCTGTGAAACTTCATTTGGCAAGGTTTTGAAAGATTTGGACTGGCCCCGTGAAAGCTATGTTATTTCAACTAAGCTCTTCTGGGGAGGTCCCGGTGTCAATGAACGAGGATTATCTCGAAAGCACTTGCTTGAAGGTATCAATAACTCCCTCAAGCGATTGCAATTAGATTACGTGGATATCATTTTTGCCCATAGATGTGATATTTACACCCCTATGGAAGAAATCGTCCGGGGTTTTACTCAGATTATCAATGACGGCAAGGCTCATTATTGGGGCACATCAATGTGGTCAGCTTATCAAATCGAACATGCTCAGCACATTGCTACCAAGTACGGCTTGATTGCCCCTGTTGTAGAACAGCCGGTGTACAATCTTGTTGAAAGAGAGCAGTTTGAAAAGGAGTTGGCTCCTATATTCCAAGAGTACAACTATGGAACCACAGTCTTTTCTCCTCTTGCGACAGGCCTGTTTTCTGGAAAATACAGCAGTGGTACTGCTCCTAAGGGATCTCGATATGATCCAGATAAGTTTACATCTCACCCAAGTCTGGCTTCAGCATCTAAGAGGAAGTTAGAAGGTGAAGCTGCTAGAGCAAACCTGGCTAAAATAGCAAAATTGCAAACCGTCGCTGATAAGCTTGGATATCCACTTGCACCGGTCACTTTGGCTATCTTGTTGAAAAACAAGTATGTATCTACACTCATTACTGGTGCATCTAATCCAGAACAGCTTGAGCAGAATCTCAAAGCTTATGAGATATTACCCAAATTGACTGACGAGATTTTGGCCGAAGTCGAAGAGGTCTTTGACAATAAACCACCGGGACCTAGTGATTTCGGAAGATTGCACTCATAAGGCAAATTATATAGAAAATAACGTTATATCGTATGTGAGAGAGGAGTCGCAGGCTTCAAGCTGAAAGTAGCAGCTCGAAGCCGTTATTAAGCCGTAATAATAGCAAAACCGTTGTAGTGAAAGCCGGAATGATTGCAAACGATGAGTCGCGCAAAACCGTAATAATAACACAAAATGAACGTCGCAGGGTATTGCTCAATGTCGTACATCATCATTCAATGTCGTAACATCGTTACCTCCACTAAATAATCTTCAAACCCTATAGTAGCATAACCATCTCTGTTATAATCAAATTGCTTGAATGAAGTGGTTATGTTCAATAAATGAATACAACACAAGACAAACTTGTCAAAAGATATGACCCGATCCCTAGGCTGATCTCGACGAGCTTTTATTCTTGCGTATTTATGAAAAACTGTCTTGATGCAAGGGCCAGATAAACGATATCCAAAGGCATGAAGAGCTCTAGTGAACTCATTAAGATTGATATCACCGGAATTATCACGGTCAAATTGATTAAATATTTCTCGATAGTCATAAAGATAGCTCCAAAGTTTCTTGAATTCATTAAAATTAATAGCGTCGTCTCCATCCTCGTCAAACATGCGAGTAATCACTCGAATGGTGTCGGAATCAAACCGGGATTGATCACCATTTCTCAATGATAATGACAGATCTTTCTCAGATAGTAAACCCATACCCCTACTATCGAATTCTCGAAATCGTGATAGTAAATATTGCTCACTATGAGCTTTGGGCGTATATGGGGCAGGAACCCTATGATCTATTTCCGAGGGAGTTCCTGGAACAACAGGAGGTTGTCCACCAACAGGAACTCTTCGCGATGGTTTATTTCGAGATTGATCTCTAGGAGGTCGATTTGCATAATAGCTATTATAAGCAGCATCATTATGATGATATGAAGGAGGAGTAGCCACACGATATTGGGCCGAATCAGCACTTCCTGGCCTATAAGAAAGATCAGTTGCAGAAGAAGCCACAGAACCATTGATTTCCACTCTATCCCTATGAATAGGATTACTTATAGGCATTGAAGGACCTCTTCCATTCCGTGGCAAAGGAGGAATGGTACTTGTAGCTATAGCCTGGTCACCAACAATGACATATTGGTCATCAGGTGGCCTTCTCATATAAGAATCACTTCTTGGAGGCGGATTTCCAGTGACATCTGCAGGTGTAGGAAACCTCTAATATATTAGTTAGCCGAGGGTTTATAAGTAATCGGGGTTAATTCAAGCTTACCATCAAATTATCACTAGGACGACCAGCCATTTTTGAGTGAAAAATATGCCGAGAATTCTAAAGAGAAAAAACTTTAAAAAAACTCTAAAATGCCGCAGTAATTGGCAAAAATTGGAGTTTTGACGTTGGATAAAACCAAAACCATAAAATTCCCGTTGTGTTCCTGTTAACGTGCAGCGGGAGAGCTTTCTAAATATGGAAATGGGAGGATGACGTTAGATTTCCGGGTAAAACGAGGGGATACCAAACACGGCAATGAGGAAGACATGATGAAACGACGTTTACGCGAGCGTTAGAAGACCTTAAAGACATAGAAGGAGTTGACGTTGAAATAATTGTGGAAAGACTGGCTAGAAGGTGTGCTAACTCGACGCTACAGGTCAGTTGAATACACGGAAAATAACCCTATAACATCCCTGAGAATACTACAGTTCCAATAATAAACCACCGCTAAAAGCTTATAATCTTGCTCTTATCCTATTGAATTATACATATTACAAAGAGCCTTTTTTATATTCATGGATTTTGGTTTTAAGTGCCGTGCATCATCTCTTTTTTCTTTCTCTCTCCATCTCTTTCCATCAAGCTCTCTAAGCTCGCAAAGATGAAGCTCTTCTCTTCTTGATTTCAGCCTTTTCAGCCTTCTTCTCTTGAACTCGCTTAGCCAACAACTGAGCATAGTCAGCAGCAGCATCCTTCTGAGCTTGAGCATTTCGAAGCTTAAGAGATCTCAAATGCCTCTTTCTCTGCAAAGTCTGAGGGGTAACCAATCGCTGAATCTTAGGTGCCTTGGTATAAGTCTTGTCACCCTTGGTAACTTCTCGTCGAACAACAAACTTTCTAACATCGTCCTCTTTGCTAAGACCAAAAAACTTTCGAATATGATTGGCTCTCTTGGGTCCAAGACGCTTAGGAACAGTAGCATCAGTCAAACCTTCAATGTCATTTTCTCCTTGCTTAACAATGACCAAAGACAAGACTGCAAGGTCAGATCCAACAATGCAACCTCGAACAGACTTTCTCTTTCGTTCACCAGTTCGTCGAGGTCGGTAGCAGCTGTGACCCTTGGAAAGAAGCAATCGAACTCGAGTTGGATGCAAAACACCTTGCTTCATTGGGAATCCCTGCTTGTCGTTACCGCCAGTGATTTTAAAAATATAGCCCTTGAATTCATCGCCAACTTGTTCACCTTCGACTTCTTGGCCCATTCGCTTGTCATAAAAGCATCTCAATCGATGCTCATCATCGATTTCAATAATCTTTTGCGTACCATTTGCAGGATATGCCACGTTGAGCTTCATGTTGGTTGTTTTTTAGCTGTAACGCTTGGATGAAATGATGGAAAAAATGAGTTGGTTTTTCAAGCTAAGGTGGGAACTTGTGGTTTGTGGGACTGCTTTCTGTGATGAGAAATACGCAGAAAAGAACAACATCTTTGCAAACTAAGCATATTTAAAGTTTCGTATAATAATTTTTTATACAGATTAAAGAAAGACTATGATTATAAGTTTTTTGGGATTTCTTTTCAAAAAATCCTCTTAACTTCACTGTTGTTGTTGTTCTTCGGTCAAGTCCTCCTAGCTAATATAGGGCTCGACCCTAAGTATATGCTCTAATACCTACTAACCAACCATTTGTCATTAGATTTATCAGACATAACTATTATATGGCCTGAACTAAATAAATAATCGGATGATAAACATGCTGTTATCATATATATACCTTTTGAACAGCAAACCCTTTACATCCCCTTTTCTTGTCGAATACCACTCTTATTCAATTTTTGGTCGTTTTGTCCGCCCTCTACTACCACTTCGAACTTCTGAGCCTGGATGATTCACATGCTCGTCTGTCCGCCCTTCTGTTTCTCCTACTTGGCCTGTTCTGTTGGCTCCCATCATTCCCCCCAAAGAAATACCCATTCCAATGGCTGGATGCGAAGATAATCCCACAGACGTTGTCATGCCATACGTACCACTTGGCTGAGCAGTACCTGAACCCGATGCTGCAACTGGTTGACCCGCAGAAGCACCTATTGTTGCTCCAGTGTAGGACAGTCCTGCACTGTTGGAAACAGCCGAAGCCGGACCAAAATGCGCTAAGTTCCATTCTGAGCCATAAAAGTTAGAAGGTGAAGGCAGCAAGTCATTCACGTACTTGCTCGGCAGAGCTGCAGACATTGGGGTTTGTTCTCCGTTGGTACTAACAAGTGAAGGCCGACCAAACGCATTGGCAGGACCCGAACCACCACTATTTAAATATGAAGATGGTGACGGCGGTGGTAAAAGACTTCCCCAAGGACCCCCTGAATTACCACTACCGCCTGGGCTGGCTTCACCGCGCGGCTCGTGCGTGCCACTCCTGTTGCGGATATGCCGTCCTCCATCATCCTTTGATCCACCACCCTCTAAAGGAAGATTGAAATCTGATCCGGTTCTCGAGCGTGGCGAAGAGATTACCCTGCTTGAGCTGAGACCATCCGCAGACGTGGGACGACCACTATCTGTAGTTATTCGCTCGCTAGATTCTCCTTGCGGAATCTGCACCTTTAATTTAGGCTTCAATTTTTGCCTCATGCTACCTTCATCCACGTAACCAGGCGGCAAGCGTCCACCCATACCACCAATAGCATGCCTTGAAGAGTCTACACCAACGCTATGTGGACGAATTGGTGGGTGTTGTGCCTGCATCGAATATACGTCGCGCCCTTCTTGCTTAAGACCATCGTTGGAAAGAGTAACCTCACTTATCTTCCGACGATGATTCGGATCCGGTGAATAATAACCAAAAGGAGCCTGCTGCTGATACTGCTGGGCTGCGTTTGGTGGCATGTATGCTTGTCCATACGTCAAAGTATGCATTCTTCGTTGATATCCATCCACATCTACTTGCTGTGGTACTGGTTGCTGCTGTCGCTGAGGATAATTGAATCCCCGGTTCACTTGATAAGGTATATTTTCACGACCAGGGTATGCTTGTTGCTGAAGTGCCTGTGGAGCACCTGGAGTAGCTACATCTTGACGGTTCGAATAGTCAGCAATATCTGTTTCGGCAGACTTGCGCTTACCACCTCGTGTATGCCTTTGAATAGCCTGTGACTGTTTCGCGGTGGATTGTCGTGTTGATCTAGTTTTCTTGCTTGGTTTCGTAGGAGGTGGAGAGGGGCTATCGCTATCGGCATCTTCGTTATCATTATCGTCTTCATCGTCTGTGCTGAGTTGACCACCTTTTGCACTGCCAGAACCCGGGAATTTCGAGTTGGGGTCAAAGTCATCTGGCCCTTTAGATTCTTGAGGTGTAGACTGTGATGGGTTAGTAAGGTAGTTAACGAGAGGGAAATCAATAGAGGCTGTGAGAATAAAATGAAGGAATATGCTTCTTGGTTCTTGCGATAGTGGAAAACAGTGCCAATTTAAGAAAATGAGGGGTCGCCGCGTAAGAAGCACAGGAAAACGATGAACCAACTGCCTTGATCTAAAAGACTGAATAGATATAGATATACTTTCATATTGAAGGAAAGTATGATATCATACTCAGAATCAAAGAGAAAGATGAAACTATCATGAGCTTCAAATTCGATGAAATAAATCACAGATTTGAATCATTTAGGATGAAAATATAGGTAATCCGATGCTATTATCGACATGAGAATCCAAATCCACCAACCGACATGAAACCAAATCAGCAAAGTAATAGAATGACAGCTTCAAAATATACATTCCTGATGGTTTCAGCAAAAAATAAGGCATTGCAGACTAGAAATCATGACAGTTTCTTGGAATCACAGCAAAAAAACAAGTTATAGAGCAACCCAAACATGTCACCAAATTGCAGCTAAAACAAGCCAAAAATATTCATAAAAAATATCAAAAACACCCAAAGATCACACCAGATTGTTCATTCATTTTCCCAAAAAGGCCAACCTACAAGGTTTAGAGCCACAAGATCGGCTAATTGCCCCCTCAAATTCGCTTAATAGATATCACCAGAAGCCTCCAGCAAAGTCCAATATCAAACTAAAAGGCAAAAGTCCCCTTAAACCAACCAAATCCTCCCTGGAAATAAAATCAACCCATACTCACATTTTTGTATCGTTTTATAATACCGTCGGTATCACTAGATGAAAACTCGAACACCTTTTGATTATTTCCAAGTATAATAACAGCAATATCAACCTGACAAAGTACAGCTAATTCATGAGCCTTTTTAAATAACCCGGCCTTTCGTTTCAAAAAGGTTCTTTAAAATAAAACTCGGTTAGTAATGTGCAAAACTTCACAGGGGTAATATATATCATATTATATATCACGACTCAAACTATCGGCTCAACTCAACTTACACAGATCGATTGCGTTCATCTGTCAATGGCTGAATGGCAATTTTCCGCCTGCCCATAGTGAAATGCAAGATTACAAGGAAACAATTTTGTCTAAACAACTTGTGCCCTTCCCAACCAGATTGTGAGTGTGTGTGTGTTGTGGGAAGTTATAGAAAATGGAAATTTGGAGCAAATTAGCGACTTAAAATGAAGTTTTAAAGGTACGGACGTCGACGGACAAAACATTCTAGACCACTTGATGGAGGTGACATGGTGGTATTGTTTTGGTTAGGTTTTTTTTTTTTCCTGTTGTAACATTATCATGGAATAGGTTTTTATATATTTTATTTATTTGTTATTTGTACGATAGAAAAGACTGGATAAAATGTATATATTAAAAAAATAAACCACCGAAAATTCTTTGAATAATTTATTAAATATGGCCATGACTTTGGCTATAAAAAATCTCTTGATATTTTGTTAAATGCGACTTTATTATCTTTTAGTTCGTGTTTCTATTTATAACTTTTGGCAAAGCCGAACAACATTACCCCCACAAATTAACAGATTGGTAAATTATATTTTTGCGGAAAGGAAATAGAATGTTCAGTGAATGACTGGATCGGGGTGCCTTTTTGCTTCCGCAGGGTTGTTCTTTGTAAGAACCAAAATACTTATTAAAGTTTACTAACTATCGGGCCGGTTCCGTAGGGTTCAATTGAGGGATCGGTGATGGTGTGGAACGATCATTGTGCAAACGATGGTATTCTGGAGGCTTTTTTATATGGAAAATACGTGTTTTTTGAGTAGAAAAATACTTCATGATAAGTTAGATCTCAAGTAATCATCAGTAATATCCAATCATTATATGATCAACGATTATTACGCATTTATTGCTGTTTAGGTACAAAAATTGACAGGTTAAAACCGCCGTTATTACTTGATGAGGAAGAAATTGAAAATGATGCACGTGACTACACATCAGGAACATTTTACTGGAGACAAAGTTACCCGATAATAAAAGAAATAGTAAATATTAGACAGTATTTCTAATTATGACAGCATAGTATCCTAGCTTAGCTTGGTATGATATCATGTTGAAGTCTTGTTTTGGTTGTTGACGGATATTCTCTTACCGATTTGGTCTTACAACTATCATCATGGACAGTTCACAGGGTCTTGCACTCCGCAAGCCTCATTGTATCTCTACGACTTCTTACTGATAAACTGATACACTTTCACCATCAGTATTGAGCAATACACCGATCCCCTTTTCCCTCCATTCTCTCCTCCACTATTTGCTAATCATGACTTTATTTTCAAGAGCGAGCATATATAACACATTATAAAGAAATAAAACTATACTCAGCTGCAATGACTTTTTTTTTCAACATGGTACTTTATTTAACACCTCCTTCTCCCTCCAAATTCCAATGGGTTGTGCTTTTTAATGGAACTGAGGGGCTTGAGATCCTGCAAAGTCCTTTCCCTCATTTCGTCGTCGGTAACCATCATCAAAGTTTCGAGGTCCTCGTCGATCCTCTCTTTCAGGACGTCCACTAGGAGCTGCTCGAGCAGGCTTCTTATGAGTGTTAGGGACAACCTCTTCAGGAAGATGCAGTTCCTCTCTAAGGTAATTGACTCCATCGTCAGTCAATGTATAGTAAAAGTATTGCCATGAGAATTGTGTTTTGACAAATCCCTTGGAGTTCAGAGATTGCATAGCCTTGATGACATACAAGTTCTTAGTATCGATATCTTCATGCTTAGGCTGGTTGAAGTCCTTCTTGGCGACAATGACACCCTCTATAAGGTTAGAATTAACTTGTCTCTTCGACCATAATAAATATAATTCCATCTACATACCACTAAACAAATAAGTGTGAATCTTCGTTCGGTCTTGCTTAGGAATCAACATGGTTGAAGTCTTGTTGGAGTTGAAAGGAAGTGAAAAGCGAGAGTTGACAAAAACTAACAGTCCGAAGTTGAGTGGTGATGAGAGTTACACAGTGTGCGGCTGTGCCGTGATCACGTGAACATTGACCGGGGGAGTGTTTCATAATATTATCTCAATAAATCATATGATAAGATAAAATAATATAGAATTTTTTGAAAGTAATTTACTCTGCTAATTTAATAAGGTACTCGTATTCATTTTCAACTCCTCCCCGACCTCCTATCTCCTGTTGCTCCTATCTCTTCTCCCTCTTCCGATCCTTATCAACTTCACTTATCCCATCATTTAACCTTCCCGAACACTTGCATCCGCTATCATATCAATGATATCTTTAGGCGATACAGATATGAGACCAGCATTCTCATTTTATCATGAGGGACCTGGTAGCTCAAGTAAGTTTAAAAAATGAGATATTATAATACTTACCTAACCCTTATAAGGCTTGACGGCTAGGCTCAAAGCCATATGCAGCGATATAGCTGACTGGTTTACGCAGTATCGAGTCCTACGGATTCCCGTTTTCAACTGGTGTATATTAATCATTTATTCTTTGTTTTTAGCACGCCTGAGTTTCAAATTCAAGGCTCTTTATAACAACCATGCATTGATTACTACAATCACTTCTAATCTACTCTTATATGGATTAGCTGATACTCTTGCTCAAACATTATCGGCTATGGTAGCATTTGTTCCTGAACCTCAGGAAAATTCTAGCATATTTTTTGTGCGATATATCTTGGAAAAGGGCCGTCCAAGACGCATTATTCTCGATGAAGCAGATGACGATCTATTGGAATTAGGAATAGATAGTATGGATGAGCATGACATCTTGAATGATGAACCTGAGCAATATGAAGCTGCGAGATCTAGAAGAAGAGCTGAAGCCTTTGGATTTCGAAGACTAGCTCTCTTTTCAGTATGGGGATTCATAATCTCCTTCTTTCAAAGCCCCTGGTATGCTCTTCTCAACTCGTCTTATCAAGAAGACAATGCATTTTTACGAGCTCTTAAACGAGTTCTTACTGATCAGTTATGCTATTCTCCTCTATCTTTGGCTGCATTTCTTTCATATATGACTGTTGTAATGGAAGGTGGCGATAGGACTGCTGTTAGTAACAAGCTCAAGACAGTATATCCATTTACATTAGCAGCAAATTATGCAGTATGGCCGCTTGCACAATTCCTCAATTTTCTGGTCATTCCTGGACCGTTACAAATACCGTTTTCATCAACGATCGGCGTTTTTTGGAATGCATACTTATCCTTAAAGAATGCCCGATCTTAATTTTAGGAACAAAAACACAGTTTTATTATATATGCATATGTATATATATATAGTACCAATAGTGTGCTCCATTTTATAAATAATAGAAGTTATAGCAATAAATTCTAGCTTTCTGATATCATAAATCCAACATTATGCCTACGTTTCCTGTCATCAGATTGCCCTTGCTCTGATGTATTTCGTGACGATTTGCTCGATGATGGCTCAGATTCCGTAGCCACTGTTGCAAGAATATCCACTCCCGAATCCTCGGGAATGCTACTTTTCGGTGGTGATTGCGGGCCCCAAGCTGGTGGCTGCGAAATAGCTGCCTCCGATCGATGTCTACTATGCATTGATCTTCGCCGACTGGCCGTAGCCGATGCAGCAACGGATGCTAGAGACGGAGAAGAAGTTTCAACAATAGATGCACCAGTTGTACTCGCTAATTCACCCGCCGCTGCAGCTTCTGACCGCGAAACCGGCGACCCGGTTCTGCTTCCAACAAGACTGCGTCTTCTCTTAATAGACTGATTATCCTCCTCACGTTTTGCTGGTGATGGACTACCTTTGGTCTGATTTGGTTGCCAATGATGAAATTGAATAATGTGATGCAAAGAATTAGAGGTTGAGGGAGAAACTGTCTGAGGTTGCTGTGGAGGCGGCGGCTGAAAATAAGCAGGCCGCTGCGTTCCCACAGGTCCGCTTTTGCGTGCCGGAGGCCCATAAAGTCCTGCAGGTTGCCGTACTGGAGAAAAGTTAATAGAAGAAACAGATGCGGCATGGTGATGATGACCAGATCTAAATGGTGATTGACGCCCACTACGAGGCTGCATACCTCCCATTTGATTGTCAACATAGATTTGATTTGGCAGCGACATGTTTCTTTGATGTGCTGGAACGTATGCTTCAGATTCCTTTACAGGACTCAGGTTGATTGGCGGCCCCAGTTGTGGATGAGATGTCGTGATTGGCACTGCAGTAGGAGGAGCAGGAGCAGGAGCAGGAGCAACAGCAACAGTAGACTTTTTTGATGACGGACTAGCAACTGAAGCGTCTATAGCAGCTTGTACTTGAGCTTCTTCGGGGTACTGAAACAGTATTGGAATCGAAGCAGGAGGTATGTTATAATTGATCGCGTCCGATAATAATTTGAGGCTTTTGCGCCTACTTTCCAGCTTGTACTGTTCTTGTTTTGTTTTCTCCTGCTCCGATCTGAGCCTTAACGCCATTGCTAATGACTCGTCAGAAAAGTTCCATGACGTCACAGTGGCCCCTAATAAAGACGACAGCAAAGCACTATCGGAGCTACTGAGACTTGAATGTCCCGAGACAGACTGTGAAGACTCACCTGCCATATTAGCATGCTGTTGTATATTCTGCGGCGGGTCTTGGATCTGTTCAGTGGCCGAAGGAGGAGTCGTGGCTTCATTCTTGGAAGATGGCGTAGAACCGTCAGATAGCCGTTTTGCAGGGCTCATGTGCCCAATGCCCAATCCAGTAATAGAAGATACAGAGCCACTTGGCGAAGGAGGGAATCGGAACGTTTTGTTTTGAAGGTTCAGAGGCCGATCAGAGTCAGTGACAATGGCAGAAGTCCCTGCAACAGGCCCAGAACCACCGGGTTGACTAGCTGGCAGATCCTGCGTCCTGTCACCGTTCTGCAATGGACCCCTGGCTGGCGCTAACGGGTCTTTTCTCGGAATCTTGCCGATATGTTGTGTCGTCTTGGGCAAATTCGCTGCAGACTTGTCAGGTTGGGAGGACTCCTCACAATGGGTCGAACCCTCACTGAAGATATTGGATCTGCTGCTATTTAAGTTATGATGATCTGAAACAGTATTGGCGGGATTCGAAGACTCAGACTGATTTTTTTGGGAAAGATCAGGTGACGTTTCAGTTGCGAGATTTGCCGCTTTCGTTGCTGTTGTTGTTGTTGCTGCTAATGTTTTTGATGTTGTTGATGTTGTTGTCGTTTGTGATTCCGATATCATGGTGTCACCTGAAGCAGCAGAATTTGAGTTTTTCCCCATTGAAGCTTGCTTGACACGAGGCATTGATTGGACGTGATTCTCTTCAATGATTCGCTCCTTATTACGATTATCAATGACTAAACTCTTGTGTGACAATGTATGGTCGTCATCGGCCACTTGTTTACGTTTCTGATATCCCAGACGATGATGGGTAAATAGTGCCAGAGTACCCATGAGCGAACAAAATGCTATAGATGGACGAAAATTCTATCGACGGGAAGAAAGATTGCTATATAAAAGATAAACTTTTCAGCCCTAAATTTCTTCCGATTGTTTTTCTTTTTGCTTTGGGGGAATTTTTTGTATTGTCAAATGGGGTTTGTTAAGTTGAGTTGGGGAAGGGTGTTAAAACAAGTAAATGACGAGCCGTTTTTAGCATGCTTTGCCAATGTTTTGAACAAATTAGGGAAATACGCGACAACAAAGTAATCAAGCAATCAAAAGGAATAAAATAAAAATAAAAATGCTTCTTCTATTATTTACTTCTAAGCCGTAGAAAATGTTTAAAATCAAAAGAATCCTCCCTCTAAAAAAATAACCTTGTCATATATCTATCAATAGCTTTCACTCAATCTACTTTTTTTTTCAATTGTTTTGTCCTTTTTAGGAAATTTTGACTTTCAACAACAATACCCTTTTAGGAAATAGATGGTAACAATCAAACGAGCCGATGACAGCCGAACAGATAAAACCAACAAAAAATAACTTTCCTATGCTTCAACTCGCGCTAGTATTCTCTTTCTCCGACTATCATCATCTTCTCCTGGTTTTAATCTAGTCCATGCTCCTGGTTTTCGTAAATTTATAAATCCAAATGTGCCAATATCTTCACGACCTTCTGCAAACGAAGGCGGCTTCAATGTGACGGTAGTCCCTCTTGTGGCTTGCTTCGATGATGGCGCACTAATCTTTCTTATTCGATAACTTCTATTAGCCTGTTTGGCTGCAGCTCGTCGCCCAAGGATTCCGTCCATCTTTACAAGTTCTTCCTCATCATATTCTTGATACATGCTTGTATAATTATTGACTTGTTCATCACACCATGGATTGGCATTCACATCTATGCCATTAGAAGACATCTTGTTCTCCATTGCTCGTTTTATGACCCGGTCGTTATTTTGTTGCCAAGCCATATCAAGCTCAATATTGTCTTCGTTTCCGAACATTTTGCCATCATTGGAGAACCCAAAAAGATCATTCGTCTGGATCATAAAATCATTTTGAATGCCAAATGACAAGTATTCGTCACTACTATTGCTGACCGTACTACTACTGCTATCTCCTTCTGTTGTTGGTTCTCCATTGCAACTTACACCCTTTTGAGGGACTTCACTACCAAATTGGTCATCAAAATCATTCTCTGTTTCCATAAATATTGCATCAGGATCATTGGCCTGCTGTCGTCTAGTAGTTTTGGTGCTTTCTCCTAAAAAGTATTCAGACAGATCTAAACCGTCACCACTTTTGGAAGCACCGTCGACTTCTTTCAGTTCAAACTTGTCAAATATATTTATTCCATTTATGCCGTTCATATCCTGATATCGATATGACTTACCGTTGTCTGGCAATTTCTCACACTGTGAACCATCTCTAATATGTGAATCACTGGTTAGCGATAACTCGTCCCTTGTCACATCTTCTGATATCCCTTCTAGACTATTACAAGTGTACATGGATATAGATGAAGAAGGCATTTTTATTCGGCCAATGGATTTATTGTTGTTCATGCCATTATCGGTTGCATCATTCCCTTTCAACAGGTTTTCATCCATATCTCCATATGCAAAACCACAATGAAACTGCTGGTCATCTGTGACATAATCTGATAGGACGGGCAATTGTTGCATCTTTTAATAATGCCAGTTTTTTTCCAATTACAAGCGTGTCAACAGGTAACTAGCAGCCAACCACAAGTACCTCAAAGCGATATCCAAGCATACTAGACAGGCCACTGCTTTTCCAATTCAGGCGATTTTACCAGTATAATTTGCCAAAGAAAATTTTTGATCTTATTTTTTTTGGCTCGAGTACTACAGATGCTCCTTTTCTCGATATTAAGCCCCAAGAGTTGATTTTAAGGTTAAATTAATACGAGGTTGATCAAGGTACCCGTTTTTTCAACAGTCAAAAATAATATGGCAAGATTTGTTGGAGGGGTTTTATCTTTACGCAACTACCTGAATTAAAGCACTTTGGCAATTAGTTTGGTAGTCGAGCTCCGAATAGAAGTTGAAGTGATGCCAGATGCAGTTAATATATATATGAATGACATGCATTCGGTGCATGTCTATTGGGGAAATCTTTAGTTGCAACAAGCATTTTGCGTGGGTAACGTTGCCTGTTTGTGGCATGCCGAATAAGACTGGGGGATTTGACCGTGTAGGGAATCGGGAAAGTTCCTATTTGCGGGATCTGTAAGACTTTACAATGCACAAATGGCATTTCCAAGAAGTTATTGTTAGTGCACTTTTCGAGGCGGTTGCTTAATGCGATAGCGGGTTTCACCGTGTTATCTTGTGATTGCATATTGGTCAAGTAGTCGAGCTACTGAAGAGAGATGAAAGTTCAATGCGAGGTTGGAATGGGAAGAGCAAATTACATCACAGGTTCTGTGTATACATGTGATTATTTTTATTGCCATTTATTTTTTGAGCTATATTCCTGGATTAAGAATTTCACAATAATAAAAACTTGTTTTTTTGTTGTTCAAATTTCGAATTTTTTAAATTATACTTGGCTTTCTATTTTTCCGGAAAATTTCAAGCATGAATCTGTGGGGTTCTGTGAGGCTCATTGACTTGTGCATCAATGATGAAAATATAAAGCATTAGTGGATAGTTTGAGGGTAAAATTCAGTGTTCTTGTTTTTAAGAGAATATTAAGATTATTCAATTTGATATAGTTGTTTTATAGCTTTATTACTGAATGGTGTTTTAATATATCTCTTCTACCTGAGTTGGTTCTTCCGGTGTTCCATCTCGAATAACGGTTTTCCCTAACAAGTCCCATACAACTGCATCAACAGTTTTGCGATACAACCTCAAAGAGCATTTGTGTACTAATAAAATATATGCTGGTCCTCGTTCTAATATTTGACTTTTATGGCGCTATTTTTACATTTTAAATTTCTCTTTTTTGACTCGATTGCTTGACGTGATATCTGATCTCTCATGCATCAATCCCGTGATATCATCTGCATGGAAGCCGAAGAACTTACATGCAGTTCTTTCAAGTGGGAAGGACAATTATAATTTAATACAGTTACTCATACAGATACTTAGCTTGTTTAGTTTAGCATTACAGAAGAATCGCTTGAGTTTCAGCTAAAAATTGTTGATTTATACCAAAGAGCTCCTGGATGCAGTTGTTTTATGACGGCATGCAATATATGAACGTGATATGAGCACGAACGGCGTTATACACAGCTAATAATGGTAATACTGGTTTATAACTGTTTACAGGAATTTAAAAAAGTATATTGATTATAATATTTTATATGAAATGCGCTTCCTAATTTAACGATATTTTGGAGAGTAATGCGATATTATCGGTAAATATGAAATTAAAGGATTTGAGAGCTCAATGTTGACAAAAGAAAATTATATAATATGCGATATACGTATGTTGCACCTCCATTTTTGTTCAATTGCACTTAGACTGGATTTTAACTGGAATCATATTATACAAGGATATCGACATACGGTTGTACCGTCCCGGTCAGCAAAGAAGTCCCTTCTATGAGAGCCCACTGCGCATGAGACACACAACAACAGGGAAACAGAACGACAAAATGACGTATTTTTAAACCATTTATTTGCAAAGAAAATGTAATTGAGTCCATTTTTGTTTCTAGAATTGTAACATTACAAGCATTTTTTTGTTTTTCGCCTCTATTCACTCTCATGACCCGTTAGGTCAACTCCCCCCACTTGTCCCATAAACACCAGCTCTCCCTTCAATAAAACACCACAAAACATCAATTAATTTTGTTCCAGCACACTCCCAACGCGAGTTTGATATCAAATGTCAATTGTCTCGCTATTAAACGTTTCGGTTCTAAACAACCCTGCGCCATTCACCGAATCATACAAGTTTGAAATAACCTTTGAATGCCTTGAACCTTTAAAAGATGGTATGTAAAATGAAATTTACTATCAACTACCCGATTAACCTTTAGATCTTGAATGGAAACTTACTTATGTGGGATCATCAACAAGGTAAATATTTTGAAAATTTGATCTTTTGCCGTATTATCTTGTCTAATTGTTAGTTTTGAACATGATCAAGAGCTAGATTCGTTATTGGTTGGTCCTGTACCAGTTGGCGTGAACAAGTTCGTATTTGAAGCTGATGCACCATCACCAGACTTAATTCCCGCGAATGAACTGGTTAGCGTTACTGTGATCTTATTATCATGCTCTTATGCGGATCGAGAATTTGTTCGCGTCGGTTATTATGTTAATAATGAATATGATACGGAGGAATTACGCGAGAACCCTCCAACTAAAGTTCAAGTTGATCGAGTAGTACGGAATATTTTGGCAGAAAAACCGCGTGTCACTAGGTTTAATATAGCATGGTATGTGATTTATTTTGTTTGAATTTGCGTGGATTTGATATAAATTCAATTAATACTAACTTTTCACAGGGATAATGAAGCAGATGATGAATTTCCTCCAGAACAACCAGAAGCAGATTTAGCAGATGATGAAGAACAATATGGAGCTGGAGAGGAAGAGGAAGAAGAAGATGAAGAAGAGGAGGAAGGAGAGACGTCGAAGACAGCTACGGCATATGATAATGAGGAGGATATTCAAGGAGACGATGAAGAGGACGAAGAGGAAGAAGAAGGGGAATCTAAGTCATTGACGGCATCGCAGACTGAGGCAGGAGAAGGGAGCAAGTAGGCACTGAGTTGGCGGGGCTGTATTGTCGCGTAATATGTCTCAAAAAGGAAAGAATAATATGGTATTTCGAATGCTGTGGTGGACGAAACGACTAATGTGTCAATAATATGGCTAATGCAATGATCAATAATATTGAGAATATGTGAGCATGGAGCTGTTTCAATTGGTTGATCAAACTAAGTCAATTGAGCGAAGTTGATGAAGTTGTTAGGGATATAGCTAATGATCTAGGTAAAAAGATGATGGAGAGAACACAAAGTGTAATAAACAAGCAATGTTTAGTGTAATAAAAACCGTACCAGTACTCTAGTATTAAAATATTATATATTATACTATGAGAAGTCCAGGTATTAGTTCAATGATATCACTGCCAAGGTGATTCAGCCGTGTGTTATCTTAGTAGTAATACAAGGAGAGACACTTTAGCAGTTCAACACTTCTGCCAATAAAACGTGCTTATTTATTTCATTTATAAATAGTACTGGTGTTAAAAGACATTATTATTGACTCAAGGCTTCCCATCAATATGGTCACCTAATGTAACTTATGACCAAGCTAAAACGATCTTGGCCATCACCATCTTCATCTAATCTCAAGATGCAAGACTTTGCGTAAAAACGGAAGAACATGGGCCGAATGCTACCACATTGCTTAGCATCTAATACTCATATAATATCAAGATAAAAAATTTACAAAGTTTATAAAGTTTTTCAACCCTTTTTCATACTTCAATGTACAAAATCGGTTAACATTTGCATAAAGGTTTAAAACATAGGAAAAGGTGATCAATCAACACTGCCGACAATTCAACCAAAAGAACATTTTCGACGTGAAAAATCTTGCATAAACTCTGTTGAAAAATTATAAATAACAAATTACATTTAACTGGGATATGAAAAATCTTTCAAAATGGCCCGATTTTGTTCAATTGGTATGTTTTAATTCTTCTCTTTTAGGTATCTGCAATAACCGTTTTCAGCCAGATGTAATAACCATTAAGAGAATAAACCGGAACGAACATTTTTCATGTAGGGGTTGGGAATTTGATATGCAGAAAGTTAGGCACAGAATAACACGACATTTCAGCTGGAATAAAGAGGTTATCAGATCAAAACAACGCAAAATCGAACAATGCATTCAATTTACCATAAACTCACATTACTATACATTCAACTATATCTCTTATACTCCACAATTACACAAATAAAACACATTCTCTTTTCATGCACCTCCTCCCACTTTAAGGGTGTGCCCACCTTTTCCGCAAATCTGGTAATACTTCCCTAACCTCCAAACTTAGAATGACATAACCTTATAGAAGTTCCCCCTTTTATTTATTACTTTGTCCACCCGCTCCTGTACTTGGCCAACCATGGGTATTTTGGGCATTAACTCGTCGGACCGTTTAAAGCGGCTACGAAACTCTTTCTTGGCTAAACGTCATGATGAGATTCGAGGGAATAGTAATATCCGACTAGAGGAGACCGCTAAGGGCCAGATCATTGAGCCTGAAGTACAGGCCAGACGCCCCTTTTACAAGAGAGCATGGAATATCATGAGGTCGTATTTCAAGTTCGTGGGGCCTGGTATGATGGTTTCTATCGCTTATATGGACCCTGGAAACTACTCGACTGACGTATCAGCAGGAGCTCTCAAGCAGTTTCACCTGCTGTTTATGGTTCTTTTATCGAATTTCCTGGCCATTTATCTGCAAATTCTAGCCATTCGTCTTGGTACTGTGACTGGTCAGGACTTGGCTGTCAACTGTCAGAGAAATTTCCCCAAATGGATCAATATCCCTCTCTATGTGCTGGCTGAAGCCGCTATTATAGCCACTGATATTGCTGAAGTCATTGGTACTGCTATTGCACTGAATATTCTGTTGAAAATTCCTTTGATTGCCGGTGTTATTTTGACTATTGTCGACGTCTTCCTGGTCCTCTTGGCTTATAGACCTGGCCGAGGTATGAAAACCGTCAGAATCTACGAATATTTGGTGGCTTGTCTTCTTTTTATCGTAGTGATATGCTTCGCCATCATGTTAGCCAAGATCCCTCCTCAAAATGTCGGTCATGTCTTCCGCGGTTTTCTTCCTTCTCATGAAGTTATTTCTGGCGAAGGTCTTTACACTTCGTGTGGTATTCTTGGTGCTACTGTTATGCCTCATAGTTTGTATCTTGGATCAGCTTTGGTTAAACCGCGAGTCATGGAATATGATAACGATCAAGGCAATATTGGTGGTGCTTCAGATCCTCTTTCCGAACTCAACGATGAAGAAATAGAAGAGAAGTACGTTCCTAGTCTCGATGCCATCAATTACAGTATGACATATTCATCAGTAGAAGTCACTGTTTCTTTATGCACTGTAGCTCTGTTTGTCAATAGTGCAATTATCATTGTTGCAGGTTCGGTCTTGTATGGCAATTCAGATGCCAGTGATGCAGACTTGTACTCCATTTACAATCTGCTCACCGACTTGCTTTCAAAGGCTTGTGGAGTTCTGTTTATGGTTGCATTATTAAGCTCTGGTCAATCTGCTGGTATCATTTGCACTATTGCTGGCCAAATTGTATGTGAAGGTCATATAAACTGGTCTATCAAGCCTTGGATTAGACGAATCATCACCCGATTGCTTGCATTATTGCCGTGCTTGATTGTTGTAGCCACAGTAGGCAAAAACGGTCTTTCAGCAGCCCTCAATGGATCTCAAGTTGCTCTTTCCATCCTGCTTCCGTTTCTATCTGCTCCTTTGATCTGGCTCACATCTCAGAAGAAAGTCATGACGGTAGAAACCAGTCCTGATGATAGTCTATATGTTAACCGAGAAGTGGATTTCACCAACGGCTGGATTATGAAAGGATTTGGGTTCGCTATCTGGTTATTTGTGAGCGTTTTAAACGTATACCTTATCGTTCATTTAGGCCTGTATGGAAATTAGTAGAGAATATAAGCATTAATAGAGATATCAATAAGAAGATAAGAATCAATGGAGTTATGAAGATAAACATCAATAGAATTTATAAACGAGATACGAATAAGAATAACTATTCGATGATGAGTATTTAAATGGGTATTTGATGAATTACTTGTCTATGCATACAGTCATGTAGTTGATCCGATGATGAGGCGTATGAAAAGCGATTCCGTCAAGAATATCATGATATCTATGCCGTCAAACATACCGTAATTCCCATGACTGTCATGCCAATGAATGCAAGAGCTATAGCAGTAGAATGCTGAGCTCCAAACGAGATACATGATCCAAACATCTGTAAACCGATCATAGCCATGAATCCAGCAGTTCCGCACACAGTGCTTCCAAAAACCAGGTCTGTTTGTCGTTCAGAAAGATTTTGTGAGAAAAGTCCATAGGCAATGAGAGCTCCAATGGGCTGACTGCATCCGCCAAGGACTGCACCAGCAGCCAATGCTAATAGCCGATTGCTTAATGCCATATATAGAGGAAAAGCAATAGTAAAGCCTTCGATGAAGTTATGAATAGCGAGAGCGACAAACACACTGAAGCCTAGACTCTCATCGGCATTAGTGGTTGCGAACATTAAAAAACCTTCGGGCAATTTGTGTACGCAAATAGCTAGAGCAGTTTGTAGTCCAATAGAAAGTAAATGCGAATATCGCGTCAACACGTGGTGATGATGTGGGCCATGAAGATTATCGGGATTTATACTGTCATGGGAATGATCGTGATCGTCATCACCATATGATTCATGCGACGCGATTGATTCAGGTGCCGATCTTGAACTGATTAGAGGAACATGAAGATCAACTTCACCCATAGGAGGTTTAGTGAGGGATTCGCAGGAACTTACATGGGCATAACCTAAACATTTGCCCACCGAAGTTTTTCCTCGTAAACGCTGCAAAGTCTTATCTAACATGCTTCTAGACGTATCAACCGAATACGATTTCCTAGATCCATGAAGAAGAGGACTGTTTTCGGTATCCGATCCATGATCTGTATGATGATGCGAATGCTCATGATCATGGGCTTCTTCATCAACATCGCTTCCTTCATAATGATGCTCTTCGTCATGAGCACAATGTACTATGCTATGGGAAGTCATAACATGAATCAGCCAGTTAAAAGTGGCGCAAAAAGCAGCGCCTCCAGCGAAAGATACCAGGGCCACCAAATTAGCGATTCGGGGCATATTCTCCAGATCATAACTATCCAATAACCGTGAAACTCCACTAGGAAGAAGTCGATATAAGCTTGTAAATAGCATAACTCCACTAGATAAGCCCAAACTCCACGTTAAAGCCTGGCTATTTCTCTCAAACTTGAAAGTCGAGCCTCGGAAGATCAATCGCCAAATCACATCGCCATATATTACGAATGATCCACAAACACATGCAATGGAAGATGCAGCTACGAGAATCCAGGCTTCTCGAATACTCCCTCCGTCATCGGGGGATTGTGTAGAATATGCCATTTTTTGATCAAATCGATTTGAGAGGTTAGCTATGAACTTTATAGTATATATTTTTCCTAACCACCAAGGTACCCAAGCACAGCGTATTAGACGCAAAATATTATTAAGGAAAAATCCCCGTCGGAAAAATTGTAGGAATATTCACAAAATTTCTTTTTGTACAAGCTACTTGGAAAAAAGTAAGCTAATTATGACCGGATAACCATCTGAGATCACATGATTTAATTCCTATGATATGGATGGTAACCTCCCCGTCCATAGCCTCGACCGCGTCCTCGTCCTCGAAGTGATTGACCTCGCGATCCCGGTGGAGAACGCGATCGACGGTTGCGATTATAGTCATTACGAGGATAATCATCATTTGCACGTCCTTTGAATCGAGTTCCTCCTCCTCTGTAACTTCGTTCCCGATACGAGTCACTGTCATCTCCATGAGCTGCCGGCCCTGTTGGTATATCAGATTCGGGAGGACCATCTTCTGCGGCAGGAGGTTCTGATTCTGCTGGTTCTTCACTTCCACTAGGCGCTGACGGTGGAGGTTGTTGTTGGTTTGCCATTTGTTGCTGCATGTTGGCATACATCTGTTGCATCATAGCCGGATCCATATTTTGCCCTTGCTGCATTTGCATCATTTGTTGCATTCTCTGCATGTATTGCTGCCATTGCTGGTAATACTGTGACATCATGGCAGGATTCATACCGCTCATGTAATTCATTTGACCATATCTCTGCTGGTTAGGATCAGCTGCCGGCTTACTGACCAAAACTTCCCCATTCTTGGATCTTGGTTCTGCTCGTTTCACCTCAATAGGCTTACCCTTGAGAATCAAAAACTTCTCACTGACAATTTTCTCAACTGCCAAATCACTGTCAAAAGTTACAAAGCCAAATCCTCTTGGACGGCCAGTATCTTTATCCATCATGAGTTGAGCATCAATAACTACACCATACTGTTCGAAGAAAATTCGGAAGTCATCTTCGGTGACATCTCCACCAACACCACCAACAAAGATTTTGGCAGTTTTATCTTGTTCTTCTCGAGGAATAGCCCTCTTGGGGTCAATGATTTTTCCGTCCAAGAAATGCTCCTTCCTCATCACTGCAGTAACACACTTGGGATCATGAAACGTGAGGAAACCGAATCCTCTGGATCTTCCTGTCGCATTGTCACGCATCACAGTACAATCGGCTACTTCACCAAACTGTGAAAAGTAGTTTTTCAACGAATCGTCGGTAGTTTCCCAGTTCAAACCTCCAATAAACATCTTGCCTTCATCCTTAGGGGGAATATAGATGTTTCCAGTACTGAAACCACCTGATTCAGCATCTGGAATTGGCAATGAAGATAGTTCTGGCTGTTGAACCTGGGGAATCATCGATTCAACTACCGGTAAAACAGGAGCACTTGATTCAGCAACAGATGCCGAAGTAGCTTCTGTCTTCGTGTCCGCAGTCGATTCTGCCGAATCATCAAAAGTAGTAGCAGTACCTGCAGTAGAAGGCTCAGGTGCATTGCTATCGGCCGTAGTCACAGTTTCAGCAGCCGGCTTGTCCGAATCTTTCTTTGGAGCATCATCACCACTATAAAAAGGTCAGTAAATAAATTCTAAATTAAAAAATAATCGGCTGGAACGCCGTTTGTTGGCAATTATGATATTTACTAGATATCTGCAAAAAAACTGTCGTCCTCATCCATGTTCGACATTTTCGACTAGTTCAAAAAATTCAATTTGTATCAAACTTATAAGCCACTAGTTTACCCTGACACTAATGCTATATGATCAACAGAAGACTGATGTGATTTTTCTCTTTATTTTACGGCGAAATATTCCACACAAACAACAAAATAAACCCACTATAACTCACCAAACCTATCTAAAAAGGTAATAGAAATATCGGCTATTTAAAGAATCTTCTATAAATACCGTATATAGTTACCAAAATAAGACGCCAGTGTAGAGTTACAAACAAATTATTCCAACCGTTGTTATAAAACAGATATGTAAGTTGTTAAAATGCAAAATTACAAATAACGTCAGAGCAAATAACAGGTGGGCTTACCCGGTCTTTAGTTAATCAAAAGCCCCTATTGGGAAATTTGTGAAAAATTATATCTTCAAATGCTATATCTTATTGTATTTGCACAAACAAATGAGACTTTTAGAATACCGGAGTTGGAAGCTCTGGCTGATATGTATGATGTAGCTGTAGATCTATCTGGATATGCGCCTGAATCACCTTTTTTGGTGGTTGATCTTCCAGATCAATGGAGTGCTGAAAAACTCATGAAGAGGTCCATATTATGTAGATCCATATATGAATTATATGCACAAGCTGATGATTTAGAAGAATTGCATAAGAAAATTAGGCAGAATTATGAGAAAGAGTTCTGGAACAAGTATAAAACTTGTTCTTTCAAGTTCGATATAGTATCTTTTCAGGGATCAAGAGATAAAGCTGAACAGATCAAGATGATAGAATCGTTTGAGTACTTGGGCATGGAAGGACCAATTAGAATGAAGAAACCAAGTGAAACATTTACTATTTTAGAGCATTATAATAAGACGCATCATATAAATGAGACACCGGTACTGAAAACCTTGTACTTTGCAAGATATATATGTGATGGTTCAAGAAAACTGGTGGAGACTTATGATTTGAAGAAACGTCGTTATATTGGAACCACTTCATTTGAAGCAGAACTAGCATTGGTCTCTTGTAATATAGCACAGTGTGACTCGGGCAAAATTGCATATGATCCTTTTGTTGGTACAGGAAGTTTTCTGGTTTGTGCCAGCCAGTTTGGTGCTTTAACTATGGGATCAGATATAGATTCTCGAACCATGAAAGGAAAGAGTAGTGAACGAAATATTGCTACTAATTTTAAACAATATGGAACTAGTTCGAAATTCCTTGATACAATGACAATGGATTTCACACATAATGCATTGAGGTCAGATTTGAAGCTAGACGTCATAATATCTGATCCTCCATACGGTGTGCGTGAAGGACTCAAGGTTTTGGGCACAAAGTTTGAAGGTCAGGCTGAAGAGCAAAAATCAGCAGAAATTGACGGAATTCCTGCATATTTGGCCGAAGGATATATTCCACCGAAACGAGCTTATGCGTTTTCATCATTACTTGATGATTTACTGGAATTTTCTGCTCAGCGATTGAATGAAAACGGAAGACTGATATTTTGGATGCCAAGTGCTAATGAGGACATGCAGGAAAACGCAATTCCTCAGCACGAAGGTCTAGAATTGATTGCATCTTGTGTACAGGAGTTTGGGAAGTGGAGCCGTTATATGCTGGCATATAAGCGCAACAAACCAGGCTCAGGAGGCGTTAATAGAAGCAAAACGGTGAGACCCATGGAGGAATTTCGAGATAAATATTTCAAGGGGTTTAAATAGGAGGAGAAGAAGCATTGTACAAATTAGGCGTATGACAGCCATGATAGAATAAGCATGAATGCATTTAATATAATTTCCTCTACTCATTAGTCTCTCTACCGATCGAATTAAACCTCCCTTTGATCAGAAAATTTATCTACCATTTGATTCCATTGATTTTTCTCATCAATTGTATCAGTTGTCCCTATCAAGAGTTTCATCATAAAGGGAGTTTTATATGTAAACTTACCTTAATTTTCTATCATTTATAAATGACCATATCAATCTTCTATTTCTATTTATTACACATTGGTATTTCCATTGAAACCTTGCAAATTCCATCTCTGCAACACCTTTGAATCACCCTGAAAACTTCTTCCCGTATCTTTTTTATCCCTTCAAGTTACCCTGCTACCATTTCTCCGCTCCTCAAGTACTCACTCATACACGCACGTTTTATTTGGCACGTTTCAAAAGCTGAACAAACCGACTAGTCGTATATTCATTATTATTAGATCCTTGAGGTGTAATAATGTCTAGGCTGGTTGGTGTATCGCCAATAGCCCGGCCGTTGGGTCATGGTACTTGGTGGATAAAACCGTCTCAACGGAAACTCATATCAAATTTTTCTTTGAGAATACCAAATAGGACTTTGCATACTGGAGCATTGGGAGGATTATTAAGGCCTGTAAATGCTACAGGGAGGAGTTTTCAGGTCAATTCCGGTCGTTTTAGCCTTGAATCGGCCTTTAATATCAGATCTGCATCACTAAATAGGCGGTTTTCTGCTTCTAGACTTTTGAAACAAGCATCATCAGATAAAAACACTGCATCAACGGAGAAAAAAAATGTAGAAGAAAATGAAGAGGAGGAGTTCTTCACAAAATCGAAACGAGCTCAACAAGCAGCCGAGGTAGATCTGTCAGCTCGGCTATCTAGAGCGGGAGAAATTAAGTCGACGGCTTCCCGAGGTGAACTCATGCGACTGTTCATGCTTGCTAAAAACGAATGGGGGCCTCTCATGCTTGCTCTGTCAATGCTCATTGTGGGGTCATTGATTTCATTGAGCTTACCCGCTGTAATCGGCAAAATTTTAGACGCTATCAACAGTCAGGAAGAAAACAAACACATCTGGGGCGTTCCACTCAATGAGTTTTTCTGGGGCGTGGGATTTTTCTTCGTTGTCGGTGCTGGTGCCAACTACATGAGGTGGGTTCTTCTGAGAGTCATTGGCGAGCGCTTAGTATCCGTGCTGAGAGTTCGACTGTTCAAGAAAACCATGCAACAGGATGCCGAATTTTTTGATGCCAATAGAGTCGGAGATCTCATTTCTCGATTATCCACAGATGCGAATGTTGTATCTAAATCAGTAACTCAAAGCGTAGCTGACGGTTTACGATCCATGATGACTTGTACCTTAGGTGTTGGCATGATGGCTTATACATCTCTTCAATTAACCAGCGCAGTAATTGTTATTATTCCTCCTGTTCTTTTAAGTACTTGGTGGTATGGAAGAAAGATTAGACAAATATCTAGAAGGTTTCAAGAAGCTCTGGGAAATGTCACCAAAGTAGCTGAAGAGAGACTGAGTAATGCAAAAGTTTCGCAGTCGTTTGCTTCAGAAGCTCAAGAGATTGGAAGATATTCCAAAAAAATACGTAATGTTATGGGAATAGCTGTTGAGGATGCTAAAATAACGGCAGGATTTCATTCGGCTATGACTTTGACTGGAAATGTGGCAATATTAGTACTTCTGGCTCTTGGAAGCAGAATGGTGTCTAGTGGTGCTATGACCGTTGGTGAGCTTACAAGCTTTATAATGTATACTGCTTACACTGGTGGGGCAGCCGCTGGAATAGGCAGTTTCTACGGAGAAATTATGAAAGGCACTGGTGCAGCTACTCGGCTATTCGAGTTATTAGACCGAAATCCGGCCATTCATCCTACCATTGGAGCTCCCTTAGAAAATCCACGGGGTCTAATAGAGTTTGATCATGTGAAATTTGCCTACCCCACGCGGCCAGCTGTCACCATATTTAGAGACCTTAACTTTACTATACAGCCAAAGAGCAATGTTTGCATAGTTGGACCATCTGGTGAGGGTAAATCTACGGTAACTTCCCTGCTACTCAGATTTTACGATCCCTTTGAAGGATCAATTAAAATTGGCGGTCAAGATATTCATAAGGTGAATTTAAAGAACCTTCGAAGGCATATTGGTGTTGTTTCACAAGAACCGGTACTTTTCAGTGGTACTATTGCGGAAAACATAAAGTATGGTGTACCTAGAGCTACTCGAGCGCAAGTTATGGAGGCTGCAAGACGAGCTAACTGCCGCTTCATAGCTGATTTCCCTCTGGGACTCGAGACAAAAGTTGGTCCAAGGGGAGCACAGCTTAGTGGTGGCCAGAAACAACGCATTGCCATTGCTCGAGCCCTTATTAAGAACCCCTCGATATTGATATTAGATGAAGCTACATCGGCATTGGACAGTGAATCTGAGACTCTTGTCAACGAGGCTCTACATCGACTCATGGCTGAAGGCAATGCTACCATCATTTCAATAGCCCACCGATTGTCTACTATTAGACGATCTGATAACATTGTAGTACTCGGAAAAGGAGGTTACGTTGCAGAGCAGGGCCAGTTTGTGGATTTATATTACAATCCCAATAGTGAGCTGTATAAGCTGCTACAAGAGAAGAACGAAGAGAATGTCAAGATGCCTGCACCAGAACTTGTTACGCAGTCTGAAGAGGAACTCAATCGGGAAGTTGAATATATCGAGCATGAGGTAGAACGTCAAGAAATCAGCCACAGTCCTGATCAAGAGAGACAAGTATCCAGAGAGTTCCGATGAGTGCTCTTATGTAAATATTATGGGAAGTTAATACCCAAATGTACAAAAATAAATGCGAAATAATGCCTTTCAACCAATTGTCGACAACTTAAATATGATATTGCTGCGATCTTGCAGTGTTACGATGGAGCAACCGAGATCTCCGTTGAGACCAAAGCTATGCTCTTGATCATTCCAGCCAATTGGAGAATGAGATGCACCGTAAACCTGGAAAGCGAAAGGACCAGATATATTTTCCTCGAGGTTTTTCCATATTGAAGCTAGAACCGATCCCGGAAACAAGCCAGATATATCTCGTACAGTAATATTGTTGGGTCCCGAGGAGACGCTTAAGCCTTCGCGACTTGTCAGATACGGGTCGTTTAAATCCCACCTGAGAACCTTTGAATCAAGTGCGACCAATCCAATCCACTCATATATGGTTTCCAGCCATTCACGGGTGAATTCGGGGTCGTCAGAATTATCAATTCCAGACAATTCCGGTAGAATGATTTGTTCGCTGGTATGCTCGGACCAGCCTGTTATTGGCTTGAGATGAGCCTCCATAAACATTGTAAGTGACGGCTCAATATTAAAAGTGGAATTTTCACGTGTCAATCCAATATAAAAGTCTTGCGTATCGCATAATGTGTAATTGGCTGCCCATCGTAACCGTTGGAAAGTCTCTGTTGCTTTAGCCAATTCTATTTCTGGGTTCAACGAGACAACAACCAAATATCTATCAGGATGAGCCTTCGATGGACGACCTCTCAAACCAGCTGAGAAATATGTAGACCTGTCCATACTCAGATATATCGCCTCTCTGTGAATAGCCATGGAAATGTCTGAATTGAGACTGTTACGAGTCAAGGCAACGAAATTACAGCGTAATATATATTCATTCAACATCTCGCTGTCCAAAAAACATGAAAGGGTAGTTTTTACCGTGTACGTCTTTTGTAGTACAAATGTTTCAGTGAGTATTCGTTCGACCGAGGCAGCATCTTCAACATTGCACATGATCTGGAATTGGCATGATAAACTCAGACTATTTAGGGCCCTCACAACATGCTCTGATGTCTTTCCAGTTTCTGCTACGGAAGTGGCTTTGCCTTTATTCATAGAAATAGGGTGTTTGTTGAGTAGAAGTTAAATTTCAGGGTGAACCGTTTTGGGAAGATGCTTCTAGAAAGCTAATGACCGAGGAGGACAAGTCGCGATAACGCTTCAGTATTTATATATTTTTGATCTGTAGTAGGTTGGCGTGATACGGTTGGATGATAGAATCTAGATGGGAAAATTTAGGAATATGATACGATTGGCTGCTTGTCGGAATTGTCGGAGTAGAAGCAGTTTCTGAAGCAGTTTCTGAGATAGATGCGAGCTACTAAGTGAAGGCCGGGGAGTACAAAAGGCACAAGATTGTAGGAAATTGAAGAATAATTGTTCAATAAATGTCAATAAAGGAGTATGAAAGATTAACGCACTTCATAATAATATCTTCCAAAACTACTATTTTTTATGGTCCCCCTGGTTTTTTTGTACGTCTAATCTCCTGTAGACAGATCACTTTTAGCAGTCCAGTCAGCCGTACCTGGGCCATTTACCGTACAAGCTAATCATGTCACTACTAGAACTCCCATAATGCTCTAAGATAATTCAAATATTCCTATTTATATATATTTTCAATTTAATGTAAAATCATTCATCACAAAGGTTGCTACGTATTTTAACATATCTCGATGTGTGTTCTGTGATGCGCGTCTTGCAAGTGTGTGAAACGTTTCGAAGTGTCAAGCCGTCTGTCTGTGAAATTTTCAAAGGCAGATCCCATGTAAATATAGCACACCAGCAATAACACCAACAACGACAATTTTTAGAAATACAAAAAATACAAATTACTATATGTGCTAACGAGAACTAATTTATATTTTAATTTTATTTTAAGAGAGGTTGGGGTATGCTCTGGACAGACTGTTCTCAACCATACCGGATCAAGCTTATAGAACCAATACACAAGTACTTTTACAGCTACCACTTACCGTTTATAAAGTAATATTTTTTATTCATATCTCATCATTAAACCACAAAACCCCAGACCTTTTTAATATTAACGCCATACACGCCGAAGAAGATGTTGCACCTCCTGCGCTACCTCGCTTCTGAGCCTCAGAGGAATACCAAACCCTTGAAACTATGTCGGATACTAGTCGATTAAGTACCAACCAGAAGTCCAGAAATAAGATATAACCAATAAAATCACAATAAGATCATAAAATTATACGTTCAAACGGATTCTATAGCCTAAGATTACATAATCATTTGCTTTAAACGACGAAAACTGCTCCTATAACCGTAGATCTACAACAGGACCTATACCGATCAAATTTTTCCACAGTCACAGAATAATTGTGCAGAAACATTTTCTTGTAGCAAGACCCACACACCTTTACAGCGAGCTCAATTTCATGAAAAAAGAAGAAAAAGACTAGTAAAAGCGGTTGGAAACAACACAGCTTTAGTTAAATTGATATGCTTCAGGAAGACTGCGGTTTTAGAATCGTTTCTGATTTTCGAGCTTGAAATTTATAACGGTTTTTTTCACAATACAACTTTTTTCCTCCCAGCCAAATTGACAAGCGGAAAAGATATAATTGAGAATCACGATTCCAGTTAATCTCCAGCGCTTCGTTAATAAGGATGATTGATTCATCTGATTGGCGGAAAACTGTTATTGT
>JAXQHN010000015.1:0-118951 GCA_037040845.1 Trichomonascaceae sp. B5901 | reverse complement strand
AATTGCTTATTCGTTACCCCTAGCCATGTACCTTTCCCAGTACGTAACTGTTGAAATTTTTGGATTACACTTCGGGGGTTTACAGCATTTGTGATTCCTAGAAACTTCAAAACATGACTTAAAGCATCAGGAAAGTACAGATAACTAATCAATTATACATTTAAATGACTGCCATGTACAACTAAATGAGTTGCTGGAGTTTTTTTTCAGGACTTAATGGATTCCACCATGATATCATACGTCATTCGCATCTTGGAGATTGCTGATGATGATGTGTTTTAACATCCCGAGTACTTCTAAAAGGACATATATCTACATAGAATAACTATTTCTACTTTCCTACTCGTTCCAATGTTATCTGCTCCAGCAGTGAAACCCTTGCTGGGAGTCCCTATCTGGGACTATCCCAGATAGGAAATGAGTCCCGTCTGGTAACCGCTTACCTAATGCGCCGCATATTCTGACTAATCGACTAACTCCAAACTCAAAGCAAACAATTTAAACGCTTAGTTAAACTGGAAATTTCCAATCTAAGCATACCATTTGGTCGTCCAAAAAAATATAAGAAGCCCTAATTTCCTTCAAAATGACACCTCAATCTCAGACACAGCAGTGGAAAGATGTTCTCATACAATCAAAATAACTTAAACTATCTGGCTCCTTACCAATACACAGAATGCACAGACAGAGCCTACTACCAGCAGATGCTAAACCAACCACAACCATACTACTCTGATATCCCGCGCGATGCAGAATATTTTCAAGGAGGATATTATGAGCAGCCATCGTCTCAGCAATATCATTCTCTTAGTCCCCAGGAGTCAGGGTTTTTGGAGGCAGGTTCATACGTGGGAGAGCAGAGATCAAACCAACCATTTTCGAACCGCTCGACAAGTTCGGTGAGTCGAAATAACAGCCGCTCCAAGTTTCAACCTATAGTCGTTCCACAGAGTAGATACAGAGCAGGGTTGAATACTAAGGCTTCACCATTTGCCCGATGCTATCCACCAGCACTAGAGGAACATGGCATCTGTAAGAAAGATTTTCTTACAATTGTTGACGGTTTCAATGAAGCAGTAGTTGGATCTCCTGCTTTTCAAGTAGCAATGCTTGCTGGCACAGTTACATCATTTGTTCCCGAAATGTGCACACAGATTGCTGGCACATGTGTCCAAATTGTTGCTGGAATCAGCAGTGCCGCTACGACGATTGCGAGAGCCAGGACATACGTCAAGAAGGTTAATGAAAAGATCTTTGCGCCACGAGGTTTGCGATTGCAGGTATTGAGCACCAAGGAAATGCTTAGAAAGATTAACATGAGCCCAATGGAATTCAAACTTCAGAGTAGTGAAGAATATAACCCCAATGGGACTGAAGCATGCTATGAGGACGTACAGCTTCGTCGAATAGGAGCGCTCGAAGGATATGTCGCTCCTTTAGATTTTGACGTACCCAAGCAGGTTATGCCTAAAAATTTCTTGAAGAAAATGGGAGCATGGCAGGCAAAGCGTATGCATAAGGAGGGAAAGATGACAGCATATCAGCAAGGAGCCGTCACGGACCAGATGGAGAGAGAGCTTGTTTACAAAATTCTTTGGATGGTAATTTTGCCCAGTGATGAAGATACTTCTCTGCTAGAGGGAGACGTCGATGTCGAATAAGATTCGAGAACAGCTCTCCAAATTTCGGGTAAAGCGTGAGTCAACTCATCAGACCATTTGACAATTTTCAGATAATGCGTGATATTAGTCGCATGATTCTTGTCTAGGTGCCAATTCTAGACCGTCTTTCCATGGCCATATATCTATACCACACCCCTTGTCGATTTTTGAAGGAATGACGGCTGGGGCTACATCCTAACTTATTTTTCGTTGCCTTGACAACATATATATTTAATGTGGCTGGGAATTACAACAACGCACAACTTTACTCCCAACAAATATATAAATTAAATAAAATCTCTTTGCTCAGAGTTATGCTCAGGACAATACTGAAATATGTACAATCGTCCTCTAACATGCCACCAGTCCGATGCAAACGTGATGACTCGAACGGTCGTATTGTTTTCTTTGCGCTGTAACAGCACCATTACATCTTTAATGAAAACTCCATGATTTTTAACATCTTATGTTATTGTATTATCCCTTAGAATGATTGTCCAGACTCGTTGGTTCAAATGACTGAGCCATTTCTTAGAGAAAAATTATGAAATGCCAGTTGGGGACGATTATGGGATTACTCCTGATGCCGTTGAGCCTACGAATTCTTTTTGCAAGAGGATTATTTAGCATTTCGGCGCAATTCATCAGATGTGTAGCTGGCCGATTGTTATTCAAAAGGAGGGTTTTTCAGTGCAGATGTTTTTTTACAGAAGAAAAGCATGATTCTAAACCAGTGTTTCGCACCTTTCTTGAGAAGAAAACGGCGAGGCAATTGCGATTTTATTGCATACATGAGGAGAAATTGGAGACTTTGTGTTACTTTTGGAGGCCAAACTCGATATTCTCTATGCGTACTAGCCAATCGCGATGGCAATACTCAATTGCAAAACTGAGTAAGCGAGTTCCAGGATTAGCTTTAGACAATTTAGAGGGGGCCCGGAATGGATATACTGAGAGACAAGTTGTCCTTCATAGGATGGAAAAGGATTGAGCAACGGAGGAACTCGGTAATTAATTGATTGGAAATGAGACTGGCAAAGCCTATTATGTTCTTGGAATGACTTCTGCGGAATAACCATGCGTTTATTTACGGTGTGATGCGACTACTGACGGAGAAGAGAGCTAAGATCAACAATCGAAAACATATAACATCCAGCTTTTAGTCGCCCTTACAGGAATCCTGCTGTTATGAAATCCGGGTTAGCTAAGCGCAATTTGGAATTTGCATAAGCGCATTAAATTAGCAACATCCCAGGAGTCGCGACATTTGCATTAAATGTCCATGGGAGAGTTCGCTTATATTGCCGCTTATTGCCGTTTGGAGTGGATCACTCCGAAAACATCCGTAGTCCAAATAATTTTTTCACGACTAACACAAAAGTTGATTTATCTTGATAGAGAAGAGTGAGCGAGGGAGTCAGAATGATATGATTGAGGCAGTTAGAATGAGAAGAGTCACGAAGGTTTAGAGAATCAAAACATAAGGCATTGAAGCCATCAGGTACACCCGAGCCGGCGGAAGCGAGGCATCTACAGGTACGGACATCCCCACGCTTACTTTAATTCCGCACGGAAGATATCGTTTATCGTCCCGCGGGCTCGGCCGTACGACGTGGATATTTTGATACCGATTTAACGGTATTTCTTTACGACGAGTATAAAAAGCCGATCGACTTTGATGAAATTGACGGGTTTCTCCGGCGTGTACCCAGCTGTTTGATTGCACATTATCAACTCATAATGTTCCTCTTTTTATTATGTTTCCTGCCTTGGCAATTGTCATGAAAATCGCGCTATGAAATCGTTGTGGGGCCGTGCCTTATTATAAATTAGGCATGTCTCTTGGAATATTTATCAAGTTATTATCATATTCTTGCTTCCCTTGGCTTTATATGATTCACAATATATTCTATTTTGAAAAATGGATCATCCGCTAGATATTAGCCATGTGACCAGGCCCGATGACAAGACAATTGAAGAACTCAAGAGAAATCTTTCAGAAAATGTGGATGAAAATGGGTTATATACTATGAAATCATCAGATCCTAGGCTGCCTCTTAATTGGCCTTTAGGAAAACGGCTTTACCATACCTCTGCGTATGGCTGGACAAGCCTATCTGCTCAGTTTGCTGCTTCGGCATTCTCTCCGAGTATCGACCAGGTTTCAAAAGAGTTTCATGTTGGTACGGAAGTTGCTACTTTGAGTTTTTCCATTTACGTGCTTGGTCAGATTGTTGGCCCGATGATATTCGCGCCTATAAGCGAGGTGTTTGGTAGAAAAATTGGCGTGTTTATACCATGCTTCATATCGGGAATTTTTGGTCTCCTCATAGCCAATGTGGATAATATTGCGGCTTTGGTGATATTACGTTTTTTTGCTGGAGTCTTTTCGGCGGCACCAGTTGTGTCCTCTGGAGGCGCAATGGCAGATCTATGGTCTGCAAACACCAGAGCTTCTGCTATGGTTCTTTACGCTTTTAATATTGTCGCTGGTGCTTCTATTGGGCCGATTTTCGGTGCTTTGTTAGTTTATACCGGACCCTACGGATGGCGATGGTCTATCTATCTTGGTGCGCTACTGGAAATTATAGTCTCGAGCAGTAATTTGATTTTTCTGAGTGAGACTTATCAGGAAATACTAGAAAAAGACGAGGCTAAACGCTTAAAACTGGATACCGGAATTTGGAAAATTCATGCCAAGGGTGACGAGTGGCGATTGGACGTAAAGGAGTTTGTACATACACATTTCGCAAGGCCAGTATACATGTTGATGACACCGATTGTGTTTCTAATGGTTTTATATGCTTCTCTTGTTTATGGCATTCTATTTCTTGTTATAACGTCAGTGGGTACCCAGTTTATGTTGGTGCATAATTTTTCATTTGAAGTGGCTTACTTGCCTCTCGTTTCCATTTTACCTGGACTGATTACAGGGGGTTTAGTCAACATATGGAATTCACAAAGATATGCCAAAGTTGCTGTAGCACTTGGCCGTCGTCCAGAACCAGAGGAGAGGTTGATTCCTATGATGTTTGCTGGCTGGACCATGACTGGGGGATGTTTTCTGTATGGGTGGTCGTTATACCCATGGTTGCATTGGATCGTGCCTTGCCTAGGACTTTTTCTTCTAGGATGTGGATTTGCAGTGATAATTCAAGGTGTATTAGTTTACATAGTCGATTGCTATACTAAATATGCTGCCAGTGGAATTGCTGTTAACACCGCCGTTCGAAGCATCTTTGGAGCGGTATTCCCACTTTTTGCTGATCAAATGTACAGTAAAATGGGGCCCCATTGGGCGAGTTCACTTCTAGGATTTGTTACTTTGGCTCTTGTGCCCGTTCCATGGCTGTTTTACTTTTTTGGTGCACGTTTAAGGGCGATTGATCAATTTTCTAAATCTACCACGTAAGGAAGATGGATATACGGCACGAGACAAAGGTTGACTCATCGAAAGATGATGACCATCAATAGAAAGACATGGGATGTCTATTGTTTATTCAGTTTATTTTCTGAACCGAGCAGTAAAGTATTTCCTAAAGAGGCTGTTTGAGTTTTCTCGGCTTTCTCTGAAGCACCGCACTTACTCATCGCCAAAATCTCTAGCCACCTTGTTCGATCGAAATATGTCATACGCTCTACTGATTATCAATTCTGTTATGTACGTGTTTATACTGTTCAGTCTTGCGGCAAGTGCGGCTCGTTTGAAAAATGAGGAGTCTCTGGAAATGCGTTAGCCATGAAGTTTAATATGGTTCAACGCTGCAAGTTTGTGATATCTTAGATGTACTGGATCTTGCTCTTTAGATAATTCGCTTGGCTTCTAATGAATAATTTTTTAACAGTAGTTCGTAGAGTACCTAAGGTGGCACATATTTGAATGAAAACCAAAAAATATGGCCGGTAGAAGAAGGCCAGAAGTGGGAACCCAGGCAAGAATCCTGCGGCTAATACCAAGTGTTATCTGAGAACTGCTTTAAGATTTTGGTGGAATTGGCTCACATTTTACCCGAATGGCCAAGGCCTGTCGGGCGGGCAATCATTTCTTAGTGACCTGAGCCATTGCAGTCGATGCGAGCTTTTCCCACAAAAGCTATCTGTAAGCTACAGCAGATTACACTTAAACAGGAAAGTACTCTTAACTAGATGTCATGTTTCTTGGACTAAATTTTGGTACAATATGTACTATATCTATTTCTTAAGGATGTCGCAATAGTGCGCTGATATTGTATCATTCCAACGACAAATACCAAACGTCCCGCCCGTGTTGATCAATGCCGTGTATGGTTCGAGCTCACGGTTATAATTTCCAAAATGATCCTTGATTGGTCGACATGAAATATTAAATAATGATTTTACACAAAAGTTTTGATAATATGTCGCAATATTAGAGCTGTCTACCGAGGCGTCCATCGCCAAGTGCGTATATATCTCTTCCACTCGCTATGTCATCTTCGTATGAACCGCAAATTCAAACACAATGAGAATAAAAATAAAACAGTTTCTCACACTGGCGATCTTAATTCCGGCCAGTAGAGCTGCTCAAAACCCCCTCGCGACCACCGACCAACGAGACCTTGACATTCTCGCGACCCAATTAAGCAAGAGCGCAGCATTCGATCTTCTCCGTGACGCTGCGCGTGCTCAGTATATTCTCACTATCGAAGAATTCGGCTATGGGTACAGTCTCAATGCTCAGACCAAAGCCGATATCGATATTGCAATTGACGAATTGGTATTCAGCTCCGTGCAAAAGGCCGTCAACAACGATCCTGCACATCCCAAAGTATACTGGACAGATGCTCCGCCTCGCAACAGCACCACTAGCCATGAATGGTTTGGGATATCTGTTCCCGGAGGAAGATATTCGTATGATAACCCGGATTGTATCTACCGTACAATTCCGATCAGCTACAAATACGACTATGAAATACGCGGGCGTCGTGCCAATGGAAATCAAGCTCCAAGTGACGTTACATTCTCTTTGATCAGTAACCCGAACTCGCAAGAAACGGTTGCCTTCCTGAATGGAGATGACCTGCAAATTGAAGAAGATGGATCGTACGTGGTCACCGTTTCATCGAAAAACTCAAACTCGACAAATCATCTTAAAAGCGATTTAACTGCAGTTCAGCTTTTCGTGCGCAATAATCTTGGAGATTGGAATCTGGAAGTACCAGATCAATTGAGTGTGGCTATCATCAACGATGGCCACAACAATACCTCTAATGATACTGGCAGTAAATCATCACCCACCCTTTCAAACGACACCATTATAGCTCAAGCACAGACAGATCTTGCCGAGTCAGCTTTTTTTTATGGCTTTGGCGCATTAGGGGTGAAAACGCTATCCAATCCGGTTAATATACTGGGAGCACCCTCGCAATCACAATCCCTGGGAACACTCACATCCCAAGCAAGCTCATTCGGCTCGTTCAATCTGACGGAGGATGACGCTTTCGTTGTGACACTGAGCAGCGGAAAATCGACGTATTGGGTTCTTCCAATATATTCGTTAGGGATGATCACTATAGATCCCTGGGACAGAATTGTCAGCTACAACAACAAACAGGCCAAGCAGAACAACAACGGGACCTTTACTTTTGTGATATCTAGTCAGGACCCAGGGGTGTATAATTGGGTGAATACGACATCGAGATCGCAAGGGCTGATCATGGGCCGTTGGCAGGGTTTACCAACAAATGAGTCTGATCCTAACGGCATCGATGTGTTTTCTAATGTAGTCAAAATCGGTAATTTGCAAGAATTCTTGCCCAATGAAACGGTTTATGTGGATCAGGAGGAGCGTCAACAGCAGTTGAACAATCGCCTGGAGGGTTATAATCGAATTCATTATCAGTAGTATAGTTCAAAAATAAAGCCAATAATAAAAAGAAACTTCAGGTTTCAAGTACAAGGTGTACAATTTTTGGACACTGCATCACTATCATAGCTCACGGATATTGCTCCTGTGGACTAATATCTGACTGGAGCAGACACGGATTTTCCCACTTTGCATCGCCCAATATATATAACCTGCTATTGAGATAAGCACCTTTTTCTATCGATTTCAAGAAGAGATCATTAGATTTTGTCATCTAGTCGAAAGGAGTTGGTATTTAGACAGCCAAGTCACTGACTATCGAACTAGCACATTCAGCTTGTACACTAGCTATCAGGCGAAAAATATCTTCTGCATTCAAAAATCGAAACATACCGCCAACAAATATATCCCGCTCTCAGATACGATGAGAATATAATCAAGCAATGATAGCTATTTTATATTGTACGCAATCCAATGCTGCCATTGCAAAATTTCAATTTCAATTTATGAAAGTCATAAATGTGATCAAAGCTCGCCGCAGACGTAGCGGCAAGTGCGGCGCACAGCGTACACATTTTACCGACCAGAGACCCAGAGGAACTGGTACTTATTATATTCAAGTGACTGAAATATTCTGGATGCTAAATGTATCAAAAAATAGACATGTAGCTGCTATTTCGGAAGAGAAAGACGGCAACAATATTACCATTTCGAAGACATACACATAAAACATCAATAAAATTATTTTCTTTGAAATTTAGTCTGAATTTCCCACATCATTCAGACTTCCCATCTTTAGCTCTATTTCTTTTTGGCGTGGAATTGAATGCCCCCAACTTCCATCTGTACAGCTCCGATATCTTTTACAGTTTTCCTTAGCACTATTTGATTTCCTCCTAGAGAATAGTTATTACTGAAAAATATCTTTACTCGTCACTTCTGTGGTTTCTAACTTCATATTGTAGACATATGTTTTTAAATCCACACGACCCTTACATATTATATTACCACCACCACGACTGCTACTACTTAATTGCAAATAAGCGAACGTCAGAGTGATGAACTCATCTACTGTGCAAAAATTTCCAAAAAAGTTAGTGAAAGAAAGTTTTCACTATCGATTGCAAGACAATTTCAAGCTCTGAATACAAACAACGTGGAGGCTGTTTTTACTTGAAAGAGTCTTCGATGGTCAAATGTCACTCCCTGATAAAGTATTGTAGAAAACACCCATCTAATCATTTGTAATCTGTTGATGACTGCGAAAAACTGCTACATCTCTGATTACTAACTGATCTTAAGAGTCGAAAGCGTTCAACGCCCTAAAGCCTATGAATCTATCTTCACAGATATAGATTCAGCATTAGCGGTATAACACACTCATAATAAAATATATGAAGTATTATAGAGTAGATAGTATTTCAAAGGCCCTCAAAGTTGACCGGGATGATTGTCGATGATTAGAAATCCAAGCACTATTACAAATCAGTATGTAAAATATTAGCTTCGATGATTAGAATCCAAGCACTAGACGCCTTGACGCTGAATAAGCAAGTATTACAAATATACTGATTTGTAATAAAATATTAGCTTTGATCGTTGGAAATCAAGATGCTGAAAAAATAGAGATTATTTAAGATTGCCTAATCGTGGTAACCAACGGTAATTTTTTAGGATCGCTTCCAAGATGGGAATAACGTATGTTATCGTGGGAGCCAGCAGAGGAATTGGACTTGAACTTGCGAATGTACTGTCTCAGAATGAGAGCAATTTGGTAGTTGGTACGGTACGAAGCTTAAGTGATACCAAGGGGCTAGGAACTTTGGAAAAGGAAAGAAAAAACGTTCGCATTGCAGAAACGGATTTGGCGGAGGCGGGTTCTGGGTATAAGCTTGCAAAGAAATTAGAGAAAGTAACTGAGAAAATTGACGTTTTGATTCTTTCCGGCGCTATTGGTGGACGTTTTGATCCAGTTTTGCGGGCCACAAGAGAACAATGGGAGAGCCACTATCGCGTGAATACCTTAGGACCAATTGAAGTAATACGAGACACTATTCACCTTTTACGAAAAGGAAATACACGAAAAATAATCATCGTGTCATCAGGGGCCGCGTCGCTGGGAGAGTTTATATCTGGACCTTGGGGACCATACGGGCAATCAAAGGCAGCACTGAATTATAGCACAAAGCAATTGGCTGGCGAACTGCAAAGCGATGGATTTATTGTAATATCCCTTGCGCCAGGAGCGGTTCAAACTGATATGGGCAGGGCCACACAAGAGCAAATGATCCAAGAGGGATTGAAGGATTTTGTCGATTCATTATCGAAGTACAGTTTAACTCTGGAAGATAGTGTTTCCAGAATGGTGAAGACTATTCAGGGATTGACAAAAGAAGATAATGGAAAGTTTATTTGGGAAGATGGCAAAGAACATGCTTTCTAAGGTAATTGCGAAGCCTTTCGACTGCTGACAATACTGACCAGGCATATGCAGTTCCAGGGACATGATCGAAAATAATATAAACATCCGAATTCGCAGGATCATATGAAGCCGGCGCAAAAATATCAGTTTTCGATCCAAGTCCAAGACAATATATATATAGCGCAGAACATTAAGACCAAGAACGGTGTTGAAGTCATTCATACTACTTGGGAAAACAGAGAGTGCACATCGACGATTTGGCAGTTTATATCTAAAGCACAAATCACGGGATTAAGCGTTATGCCGGCACTGTCGAAAACAAGTGATATCGTACCTGAAGGACGCTCTGTGGCCGTGAACGCACTGGAATGCTTATCCCACTCAGCATTAAATGCCCTTGCAATTGCATTGGCGACGTGAAAGGGAACATAAGTGAGCAGAGTTCCAGTGCCTGTAGGTTGCATAATTAGGCCCATTCATTGCAACACTCTTGGCCCGGATGCGAACTTTATTTGTGGCGGTGAAGTTTACAGCAGAGAGGTCGCCTTTACATTTGGCCCGGTCAATAGCGCCAAATAAAACCTTACCAGAAATGCCAACCGGTTTGCCCCTAGGTTTTCCCACATTTATCATTCCCAGCCCGACTAATCTTCCCTGTATTGCTCAATGACAGCAGCCGAGTTTCTCCCATGAGCACCAATCGCCAGAGCCCTACCATTGAGCACAATCTTTGTAGGGCGTGTTATTTCAATATCAACTTTTGAAGGACATGCCCGGCTTATGGTACTATCAACAGATACATTGGGCTGAATGGCTACACCATATTGCATTTCGTATGGACCTAGTCCAAAAGCCCCATCACCGTAGTCCCTACCCCATGACAAGATATCTCCCGAACTTGTCAGCGCTAAAAAATGATCACGACCAATTGCAATGTCCACAATATCCTTTTGAAGCTCTGGATACACAGTAACCTCATAAGATTTCTCGATGCGTCCAAACACAATATCTCCCTGATCGCTCATCGCTCCAATCGACCGGCCCCGTGCAAATACCCGGACAAATTTTGGTCGCACTTCTCTGCCAGTCAAATACTGTAAATGTATGTTGAGCGCAGGCAGTGGAAGCGATTGCAAATTAGTCGGTATATCTTGTGCGAGATATGTTTCTGGATTTTTATGCACATATGTCATGGATAGACTGCCACTGCTGTCGCACATGACTACATAGTCAATATTCGAGAAATAGTTGTAATATTCTGCAACTTCTATGTCTACCACAGCACCTTCATTTTCTGAAGTACCTGGAACGACATGATAGTCTACTGATATATCGCCAATCGGATAGAAACAGACATCATGAGACTCCCAAGGTTGTTTAGCAGTATCAGGATTCATAGACCACACTACGACACCAACCTCTTCTACAAGAGCTGCCGCGCACTTACCAATTGCCGCTATTTTTTTGATCTTCCTAGTTATGTTAGTGCTCTCGTTGAATGCAAAGCTAAGCAGCGCACATGAAGAGCCATGGCACAGAAATGCTTGCGTGCCAGTTCTATCGAGCACTATCATACTATTTGCCAAGAATGATACTTGCGAAAAGGCTAAATCATCCTTACCATGGATTTTCAACCTCACTGGTTCGAAGAATGTTCCGTCACTCGAATTGCCAAATCCGTACAAATGGCCCTCTGTGGTAATAATGATCGAAGCCCAGTCCGACAAGACTACAGACTGCACATGAATTCTGCTCGTCTGCATAATCTGTTTGGGTACAGCGCATCCTTCATAATCACGAAATACTCGCTCTTGCGGGCTAATCTCCGACGAAGGATAGCCCAATCTCCCGCGTTCTGCATTGCCCCAGGTATGCAGCCTGGCTCTTAGATACTTCCGCACCTCATTTCTGATCGATTTGCCTTGTTCATATGTTACAGGAATAGAGCTGTCAACGGTGGAGTTGAAAAGGCGATGGTAGACTGCTCTCCATAGTCCTGGTGATTGCACTGTCTCATTTAGTTCTTTGCAAACTGCTTCGAGACTGAAGATATCTTCAGGATCCAAATATAAGAATACATTCTCGATCAGAATGTCGTAACCCAAACTCAAAAGAGATGCCATGATATTGTGGTTGGGGTACAATTCTGAGTAGTAGCATAGCATTTATGCCATGATGTTTAGCTGCAAAGCCAAGAATTTCAAAGCGAAAACCACAAATATTATCACCAGCTAATATTCCCGTTGCTGACGAACAATCGACCAATCAGAAAGGGCTATAGGCCTACAGATTATGTATCGAAGTCGGCAGAGGCAAAAAAGAGTCTTCCACGGAAGAAATTTCGACCATAGATCCCAAAAAAGCTTAGAGCAATGCTCATAAGAACAAGAAAATGCAAAATTTCAAGCTCCAAACATCTTCCTTCTGGCTTCAGTTACCGTGTAAAGGTAATCTTCATTGTCATTGTAATCATTCAAATCATACAGCCCACTAAGAATGACATTACTATTGTCAGAATCTTTTGAGAACCGTAACATTTGTACCCCGTTATAAGTCTGCCAATTTCCGTCTTCAAATGGCTCCACCATGCCATTCGTTTCAATGTAAGCAATTCCATTTATCATCCAATCCTTGTCTTATAACGTCATATTTCTCAGTAAAAGAATTATAACCCCACAGAGATATATCGGGAAACATCATGCCAAACATGGTGGGCAGGCTTTTGGAAGTATTCTTATTGGCTCGAAAAAGCCAATGATGAGAGAAAAGAAGAATTGCATTATTTCGCCAGGGATCTAATGGTTAAGGCATCTCACAAAACGATCGGCTAGTCATTCAACTGTGGGTTCTCCAGTAAGAAATTAGGGAGAAATACTTCGAATTTGGAAAATACTTGAGAATCCTAAATTTTAATATCTCATTTCATAATATTTACTATTCTGACCAATCTCCGGCTCGATCAGGCGTCCTCTACGTGACGGTTGATGATTTTGGCTGTGTTCTTCAATTTGGCATCCAGCCATCATTAGACAAGCTATCCGTAGAGGTTGATCTCAGACTATCTTTTCCGCACAGAAGACTGATAATATTATCAATCAATCTCAATATGATGCTGGAATTCATTCAGCTCTTATTACGTGAAAATGGAGACCCGATCCTGGCTTGTCTTCACTGAGTGGTACGAGTCAGTTTCAATATAGATCATTTCATGGTTTGGACTACCATGATATTCTGCGACAAACACTTTGAAAGACATGTTAGTAAAAGAATATCAGGAGAAAAATAACCTGGCCGTCCTTGGTTAGAAAATGTGTCCTATATGTGCCTCTGTGCCTCTGTGTCTATTTGTGATATGCGTCAACAAACACCGGTGCATGCCATATTTGCATGACTACACCCGCAAATACAATCGTATTAATCTAATGGAAACATATGCTAATTGCGTGAAAATAACCTCCATAGGCTGCTTTGTATATCAACTTCTTCATTTGAAACTTGCTATTAAGACAGTCAAGACGGGAAATATCCAACTTTCACCACATGGCTCATCCTGTACAATAATAACACTTAAAAGTCTATATATTCTATATAGCCATCTTAACAATCTAGTAAAACTCAGCATGTCTATCAGTGGCCTTCTCAGTAGTATGGAGGTCACGACTATCTGATCTTCGCAAAGCCTTGTCAGCAGCAAGTGTCTGAGCAAACTTGCTTCTTTCTCTAATAGCCGGCCCATAAAAGTAGAAAAGGTATATGGGAGCAGCAACCATGGCTGCAAGGCAGCCCATCAGTGTACTGGCCCATTCTAAATGAAATGTTGTTCCAATATTGGAATATAACGGAGTAGCATACATAGTCGCGATTCCGGCCAAAAAGTCTCTAGCAAACCCGTTACCGCCAGTCGCAGAAGCCGAGTATGGACCATAAGCAGCAATCATATAATCAATAGTTGACATATAAATCGAATAGTTTGCAATAGCAATGCATGCTGCGAATATCATTGGGGCAATCCATGGTATACCATAGCTTGGACCCAGACTTGTCCAGGCAAACCCAAACAAACCTATTGTTTCCAACGGAGCCAGAAACAACAAAAGAAGCATACGACGTTCAGCGTAACGCTGGTCATCACCATACTTGTGAAGAATATGAAGCTGACGGGCCACATCCGGGAGGTGTATTCCATAACCTATGAAATACCCAATAATAATGGGTATAAATGCAAGCCCCGAAGCAGTAGCACCAAAGCCCCATTGAGCAAACACAAGAGTAAAGGATTCCATGCAAGTGAATATGAGGGAGTCAGAAAATCCAGAAAGCAACGACAAACATAATACAATGGGTTCTCGAATGAACATCTCAAATGGGCGTCTCCAGATTCTGAGAACTTCCTTCATATCGATCTTGTGACTATGAATCTCGTTAGGACCCCAAATATTATCGTCTTCCCCAGACTCTCTCCTTCGCTTGGCTTCTCTATCCATTAAAATAGTCGATCTAGTCTCCCAAGCGAAGAGTAAATGGCAGAGTTGTACTACGCCGCCAACTATTAGCATAATCCAGAAGAACCAATGCCAGGAAAGATTGTCCTGAACTATACCACCGAACACAGTACCGATAGTAGAGCCTCCTACTGATGACAGTACAATGAAAGCAACAGCATATCCTTGATTATTGGCTTCATACATGTCAGCTACAAGCCCCAGAGTGACTGAACCACCGGCAGACGATATACCGCCAAGCGCACGGGCAACACAGATGGAGCCGAAATTAGGAGCCAGACCGCCAAGAATCTGCCATATGTTAACCAAAAACAGTGAAATCTGCATTATTGGCCATCTGCCGAACTCCTCTGACCAAGGAGCCCACAGTTCACAGCCGACGGCGTAGAGTACCAAGAATAACATTTGGCTGACACGGGCCTTTTGTTCGCCAATATCGAACTCCTCGGTAAGTGGAACCACAATATTAGGATATATCGAAGTGTTAAAGTTCATGCTGACCTGAACCGCAAATGTTATGCAGAGGATTATCCACTTTTTCCACCAAGGGAAAGAGTAGCCTAGCTTATCCCAGCAATCCTTTTCTCGAATCTCTCTCCGTCCATCTGGATGGAGTCTACCTGGAAGCTTGCGCTGGTGTATTACCCTTGGCCCATTTTCAGTTTGAGCCACCCGGATCTCCATGATACTCTGACTCTCTCCTCTTGTTTGAACTAGTCGAGATTGTACAGGCTGTGGCTGGTAAGGATCTGGAGTGCCTGATTCTTCGGGGGATTTGAGACTGGATGGAGCCTCGGAACTGTTCTCATCCGTATCAGCGTTAGGATATTGTTCCTCTTGATGGATCTCATCTATAAGCTCATCCATGATTGTTGGTAAAGTTAAAAGCTAATTATTCGATTATCAGTTGGTAATATGCTAGGTTTAAGGAGTGAAGTCCAAAATGGTGGGAAAAAGTAAAGAAAGATAAACAAATTTATAAGTGCAGATGGCATTGCCGGAAAAACTCCGAAAGAAGAAGGATTGCTATGTAACCAATCCCTAAGCCCTCGGGAAATGGTTAGAAAAATATTGCTGTATAGGCCTTGTGGACATGGATCAGCCAACCATATATAGTAATGTGAATCGTCATTTTGCGTCAAAATGATCCACTTAAGCCATTTCTTGTTGTTTGAACCTCCCATGAAAAGCTCACGAACCCTTCGTTGACTTCTTTCCACGCTATTGCCTTTGTTGTGTTCCCTAACCTCAAGCTTTCCTGTTTGGGTAATACTCACATGCTATCGGAATATTTACCACCGTGAACCGAGCCGCTGCGGCATTACGTAACGGTTACGTCGTAGCATATTTTACTTTGTAGACTAAGTTATATATAGTCAAATTTGGTTGAATTATTTATGTATATTGATAAACTATGATTATAATGCTGGTTGTACAGGCAATTTCTTGTGAGCTCGGTTGATATCTATATCCCTGATTTTAGTGTTAAGGTGATTTCGTAACGAAACAAGACGGCTATACCCAAATGGTCTAACCCTAGCATCAAAAAAAAAAAAAAAGCACTCAATCCGACTGCACGGCTTAAAAGCCGTTGTCCCCGAAACGTTAGCGCCAAACTAGCAGATGATATAGTTACTACGTCATTCCCACATTTTAAATAGTTAATGGTGTTATGACTATAATTTATTATAACTAGATGAGTTACCTGTTTTGTTATAGATATGATGTTATTTTATAATATATCACTCAGGCTGCAGACACCGCCCACTCGTTCCGCATTGCCATTCACGAAGGTACCATCGAATAGGGAGAGCCGACGAACAGTTCGGAGACTTCGGTTATAAAAGCACGCAACGTACTCATTATCTGCGGGGTAGAATGCAAACCGTCTTAAACTGCATTTTTTGTTCCACTACTAATAGCTTCCCATTCCGGTCTCAGTATACCCATGTAAGTGTCATTCCAGAATTTGCCATCTCTATGAAATACTTCCCGATCTGTACCTTCCACACGAAAACCGACTTTCTCATAGACATGATGAGCTCGTTCATTCCAACTGATTACTTGAAGCTTGACTTTATGTAAACCGGCTGCAAAAAATGCCCAGTCAAGAAGCCATCTAATTGCTTCAGTTCCATATCCTTTTCCTTGGTGTGCAGATAGTATAGCAATAGAAAATTTGGCACTGCGGGACATTGTAATTTCGGCATGAGGTTTCGAAAGCGTCATTTCACCAATTGGCTCAAGATCCCCGTCTTTTCTTGGTATAGAGATAACGACAAAGATCAATGAACTGTTGGTAATACTGTTCACCTGAGAAATGGTTCGTTTTCGACTCCACGGCTGAGGAGCGGGTGGATTTGACAATAGAAACGTCGGATCAGAGTAAAGCCGATGGAAAAAATCTTCGCTCTGGGGAAAGTCAGCGCTCTGATATACGAGACGTTCAGATTTGAATAGATGAGAATTCTGGCTATGCATTGTATCAACAGAGGTAGCAGTTGGTGTCGTGCGCGTGGTGGCGAAAGGTGACTTAGCGGCGGGATTTAGCGCAAAGTATGATGCGACATATGAAAGTCTGCTGGGGTAAAGACAATTGAAATAAGAAAAATGCTTTGCTGATTATTAGATTTCATTCGCGCTATGAAAATACTCATTGAGAAAGTGCATTTATGACTGGCGTGTGATTGAGTGCGGGGAAGCTGAGTCGCCTGCCATTCAATCGACAATTCAATATGTAATTCCTAAATCTGGCTTGCAATGACCAAGAATATATATTATCGATAAAGAACATATGAAAGTATATATATTGTCTATCGAGATCATCATATATTAGCCATGAATTTATTATCCAACGGTGCAATATACGAACTTTAGCCGTATCATTGATAGTGCTTTGATAACCGTTAATCAACTGTAAATCAAGAAAAACTTACAGAATTTTGTAAAATGTCAAAATATTCAATCAAAATAAAGAAATTCCATGAAACCTAATCGACCTAATCCGTTTATACTCTTGATAACTTTAAATATTGCCAAGAAGCTTAAAGTTAATGAAACTTTTTTCAGCCGCAAATTCAAAAAGTCAACTGAAATCACGTGCTATCTCGCCAGTTTCCTCAATCAAGTGTGGCCTGAGTAACATGCAAAAATATGACAAATTAAATATATTTAACCTGCTAGTTGTTTGGTTGATTCTTTCCAATATTTAAACATGGTGCTCAAAAGTCTACCTATTATTGATCTATCACTAGCTGAAGATCCAGCAACTAAGCCGAAACTCTTGAACGATCTAAGAGAGGCATTATTTCGAATAGGATTCATGTATGTCATCAATCATGGAGTAGAACAGAAGGCCCGCAATATAATGAATATTGCTCCAAAATCATTCGATGTTCCAGAAGAAGAGAAATTTAAGGTTGCAATGACAAAAAATCCCCATTTTGTGGGGTATACACAACTCGGTGCGGAGACTACTGCTAAGCATACCGATCTCCGAGAACAATACGATTTTGGCAGTGTTAGAGAATTAGACCCCGATTTCGATGATCCTGCTAGACCATTATATAGAAAACTCAAAGGGCCATCTGAATATTTACCAGATTCTGTTTTGCCAGGATTTAAACAAACAGTCGAGGAATATATTGATGCTATGGGCAAACTATCTACTAGAGTGTTACATTTAATTTCAGAATCGCTCAATCTTCCTGAAAATTCCCTCGATGACTTCGTTGGAGAAATGCATAGATTAAAAATCATTAAATATCCTCCAGCTACACCGGAAAATAGCCAAGGAGTTGGTCCTCATAAAGATTCTTCGGGAATGCTGACATATGTGCTGCAGGATGACGTTGGTGGACTTCAGGTCCTTGATTTTGACGGACAATGGATCGATGCAGCTCCTATTAAGGACTCGTTTGTAGTCAATCTTGCTCAAGGATTTGAAGCCCTGACTGGTGGTCGATGTGGTGCTACGACTCACCGAGTAGTGTCACCAAAAGAAGGCATAACCCGATATTCTATACCATATTTCCATGGCGTCCGTCTTGATCTCACAATCAAAGATATACATAACCATACTGCTAATATTCAAGGTAGAATTCCAGAGCCAGCAGACGCGAAAAAGAGAGCTGTTGACGTGGCTAGCGAATTCATCAATCCGAAATACTCCTGTTTTGGCGAAGCCCATCTTCGTAACAGAGTGAGATCTCATCAAGATGTCAGCCAAATTTGGTACAAGACCGTCTTTGACAAATATTTGCACGATGATGAATAGCTTATAGATCTTGTTCATATTTGCGAGAATACAATCCTAGAGCTTTCATAGTAAAAAGATACTTGTAATTCGGGTACTCAATCGAACAGGTATGATTGAACACACCTTCAACAGGCTGCCAATCATATGCTCCGTAAGAATTCTGCTTCTTCATCAGGAATCGAATTCCATTCTCAATAACTTCTTGTTCAGGATAGTCCGCCAGTAGTAATGCGATTAGAGCCCAGCTGGTCTGAACAGGCATACTTTCACCACCCCTGACATACGTGAACATCTCGGTGGATCGAAATGATTCTGACCATCCACCATCTTCTTCTTGCCTATCAAGCAAAAACCCGCATCCTTTTCTCACCACTTCGGAATTGCTATAATTTTGCCCTTGCGATGACAATGCCTCAATGGCAAACATTCCAGCATAAGTGAAACAAACACCCCAACTGCCATACCAAGATCCATCTGGTCGTTGTTCACTTATAATATAGTCAATAGCTAATTTTATCGCCTTGTCGATATCACCTCTGCGATATTCGTAATGATCTCGGAAGTATTTTAAGCCCAACACAGTTGAGTCGGTGCATTCGACATATGGATATTCCACCATTATATTTCCAAAAACCTCCGCTGGATTTAGCTTCTCAAGCGATTCAGGACCTCTAATTCTTTCATATGACGCAAAAGATCCATAGTGAAATGACCCGACATTTTGAAGATTTAACAAAATATCAATTGACGGGTACATGCGTTCCACTGGAAATTCCTTTTTGAGATATTCAAGACCCGGAACTTCTTGAACCATAATAATCGCCTTCAATGCCTCAGCAGTACAGTCACTAACGGTGAATCCTTGTGGACCTGTTGAAAATGGCCATCCACCTATTCGCTCATCTCTATAGCTTCCTGCCACCGGATTGTCAGTAAACTGAGTCCGTGCTAGAAATCTATATCCATTTATTAAAGTTGGATGAAATTCCTTATATTTGTCAAGCCCAGCCATTATAGAGTATTGCAGAGTGAATGCAACATCCCACGTCTGGACTCCATTAGTGCCACAAGTCATCAAACCCTCCGGAGACATTGCCAAAGCATCTGGCCACCTGAAAATAGCTCTCTGAAACTCTGGAGTGCTTGTACCACGTTCCTGTGCCATAACTATGGCGTTGAGCATCTGTGATATAGGAGCAAGAGCCAGATAGTCCGTATTTTCCATATCTTTCATGACCAAATCGTATACACGGGCATTACATTTCGACAGTACAAAATTTGGCCTGAATTTCTCCCATTTGCTGAGAATCCAATTGGCTGCATTGAGTATTGACGTATGCGGATAATATAGATCAACAGAGCATACGGTATTTCGATGCTGAGAAAAGTCAATTGACTCATAATCTTGAACATAGATTTCTTCCCGCAATGATCGCAAAAGATCATTCAAAGGAGCCTTAATTCTATTTGCACAAATATAACCCATGGGCAAATATACAGCACGCGTATGAACCCAGAATCGACCTGGATGAAACGGGACCCAATCAGGGAGAGACCAAAGTTCAGGAGGAGCAGGGTTTATGCCATCATAATCATATAAATTCAAAAGACAGAGATATAGTTTACCCCAATGAGGAGCACCAATTGCACCTCCAAGCCGGTGAAGAGTTTTGCGAGCTTTAACCAATGCAGGGTGATCTTTATCCATACCTAATAGACGAAGAACCACGTAATTTATAACGGTGCCGAAACAGGTTGATTTGTCATACATATGTAGACCCCAGCCTCCGTCGACAGAATGAGCCTTGTTTATAATATATCGAGAAAATTCGATTTTCTCCTCTTCTTTAAAGGGAATTCCACATACATATTGACATACGACATAGCCAATTGTCATAAACATTGGGCCACCGTATTGGCAGGGAATAATGCCACTTTTATCATCTTGGATCTGTGATATAAACTCAAAGACACGTTTAGCAGCCTCATGAGCTGTTTCAGCCTGACTACGATATGACGGGAGCTGTAGTGTGGGCTGATTCAAGGCGTATTGTACAAATTTGGACTGAAGTACTTCACCATCTCTAAGATATTTCCAATTCTGTTTACCATATTCATCGGTGATTAATATCCATCGAGAATGATCGGTTTTTGGGAGTTTGTAATACTCTGAAGGCAAAATTTTGGAGGATGTTGGCATTGATTGAAAGAGTGGGGAAGAGGAAGAAAGTCTCGGAGTTATAGGAGGCACAGTACGAGCCAGGCAGCCGTTGGGCTCAGAGGTGACATATTGAGAAAATTATAAGAAATTGCTGCAGAACGTTTGATAAATATTATGTAATAAGTTATTAAAGCCAAAAAATCCTGATTTCAGCCAATTGCATTAGTTAGCACTGATGGCCGTTCAACTAAGATTTTATGAGATCAACTGTGAGAACTTAGGCTGTTCACAGTGTACTGCATATAGGTAGGTACAGCATAAACCCAACATACGCTACAAATAAGATTATATTCTTCATTTTCACCAATTTATTCACAATTCGTAATCATTAAATTTAACACCAGCAAAGCATATCATAAAAAGTATCTCTCGTTGCCCTCTCATAGAAAATCTCATTTCCAAGCCAACATCCCAAAATCTTTCAATCCTTCCATTGTCACTACAAGTCATGTCTTTATTACTAGATCAAAAACTAGTAGAAGACGTAAGTAATATACTCCAACGTTATGTCGTATAATCCTAATTCTCATGTTTAGGTTGCAAAGTATTGTCCTGCACAATTTCTCGACTATCATAAGTGCTTAGGAGGAGGAGACGCATCCAAATGCTTTGAACAACAGCAAAAGCTAAGCACATGCGTACAAAAAGAGTAAGTATAACCGAATTTTTTGATATAAATAGCATCTAACATGTAGTGTACCTTCATTTGTGAAGATTCTAAAAGATTGTTCCGACAAAATGACTGCATATGAAGACTGTATCAAAGCTAATATGACAAACAGAACTATATGCTTTGATAAATTACAAGAAATGCGTCAATGTAGCGCTGATAGTTTAGAAATCAAATCTCAGCGATAAATTAGACTTAGCCTTTCTTTTTTTATGTACATAATATATTAATTTATGCCAAGTGAGGAGGAAGTAAGAAATTAGGAATAGATGCTTTGACTTGGTATATATGGCCGCAGTTACGGCATTTCAACTGTCCTTCCGTTATTTGAGTTTCAACCAATAAGGAATGAAGATCCTTTATAAGCTGCTGAGCTTCTTCATTATCAGGATCGTCTATTTCTGGTTTGATTTGTGGTAATGAAGTGTTTCCAAGCTGATAGTTAGTAGATGAACAGGCAAAATGACACACAAATCCAGCAAGTCAAATATGATATATCTAACAGTATATAGAAAATAGCCAGTGATCCAACCCTTTAATATTCTTACTCACCTGTTGTGCAACATCTACTAATGCATCCCAGTCCAATTTCGGTAATATATTAACTATAAACGCAGCATCGAAATCAACCGGTTGATTCACAAGTTCAACATTTGTATATTCCAAAGGAAAGGCTTTCCCTGACTTTGCACATGGTTTTACAGCACATTGAACAAAGTTGGTGGTGAGAAATTTCATCTTGTATGATAAAACTTGATAATAAAAAGTCCAAGATTTATCGGCCGATCAGAAAAAAAATTCCATTGAAAAACTTAATTTTCATCAACAATATCCATCATCACAATGCCGATAACATTTAACAGAATGTAGGTCCAACAACAATTCATTTAAAATCAGTCCAGTGATGAACGTCAACTTAAATGAGATATCTTCTATGAAATCAGTATTATTATCCTCTAAGAAGCACTGACGGACATATATCATTCACTTCAAGTGTTAAGCATACTAACAACCCAAGAATGTAAGAACAAACAAATACTCTTCGCGTCCAATTTATAGATCCTATGATTATTTTACTATTTTTACATACAATCTGTCAATCCCCTGAATATTTAGTGTCGATATGATAGTTTAATGAGGATCTAATGACGTTAAGTTGATCTGACTAACAATATAGAGAAGCCTAGCAGAGAATTAGTATAAATAATAAGAAAAAATAATAAAAAACTTCTTTAGATATTCATATATTCCATAGAGAATTGTAGGAACCACAATTAGCGTGCCAAACTCCACTGATAACAAGTTGCTCATCGTCCATCAGACACGAGCGCTTTTGTTTTGCTCTGTACCACTTCACGTTCACCAACCGCGTCCATGCAACACGAATGAGCTTTTATAAACGTCAACCGCTCGCAAATATCTCCAATGGGCCTTCAATGACAAAAGAAGAGAATTGGTCCCCGGGTTTAGCATCAAAGTCCCCCACTTTTTCCATGGAAATGCCTTCTTCCTGCGATTCTACGGCCGAATCCTTTCTAGCATTGCATTCAGAATACACAGTGAGCACTCCGGCTACTATAAACGACGTGGACTACGTAGCAGAATCGCCTAATCCCGACCAATACACAGATCTGGAAGCAATGCTGTGGAGCGATGACGAAGGATCATCCTCTGGGGATATTCCTACAAGCATACCAATCAAGCCTAGCATACAACTAATGAAGGTCAGAAAGACCAATTTCACGCGAACAAAAGACTCGGAGCATAATAATGATAAATGGTTAAAGCAGGGGCCCATACGACCTTTACGTGTGGGTCTATCCAAACTATCTAGAGCTGAATCATTGCATTCTCGATTCCGAAAAACCTCGTAAATAATTATTTATATACATGCATGGATCTTTGAGATTGTCCGAGGGTATAGATTAAGCTACAGCTAGCTTGCCAATGTGGAGCCACAACTAGCTACCAATATGCTGCAGCCTAACTCTTACTCTTGCGGAAATCCCATTTGATCTCAGTTATCGATACTTCTTCTATTGCCTTTTCATCATAATCATACCATTCACCATCCTCCAGGTCAACATCTTCAAATCTTGTACCTGTTTCTGCTCCTTTACAGGTAAATTTGCCCTGTTTGGCTGTTAGTATCAGTGACTCTGAACCTGTCTCTCAACTACTTACTAAAGCTTGAAAACCAACGAAATCTAAACCTCGTTGATCGATCTCAACCATATCAACAGCTTTACCAGAATCTTCCAAAGTATATGGTTTTCCAATCAATTTGACAGAAGCACTAGATTCTCTCTTGCAGCTCTTACATCGAAACACAAACGATGCCTCACCACGACTTCCTGGCATGGAATGCAGTTCCTTACGTTAATTATGTTCTATATAAACATTATTCGTATATATTTGACTTACATATTGGTTAATAGATACCCAATTAGGATGTTCTTCTCGACATGAAGTGCATCTAAACGTTAAAACCACATGATCTGACTGAATTTCGACTCTAAAACTTACACTAGCTTCAACGACAGGTCATAAGGTTCTGCTGCTGAATCGGCAAATGCCAAATCCGTCACATTATTCAATTCTGCTGATAATGTCAGAACAAGCATGGTTCATGATATATTGGGAAGTGCGGAGATCAGACCATTCTGCGGGAACAATCACACAATCTCCATGAGAAGAATATTAGCTCGGAATATAGCGTATTCCAGGAGATTATTAGTGAAGAATTATACTTCTTCAGCACAGACAGCGTCTACTGTACAAGCAAACAATGATACCAATACTGAAATATCCGACTCGCATGACCAATTTCCTGCTCATATAGACGTTGATTCACCGTTATTCGAACAGATGGATAATAGTCGATATCTACTTCATCTTGCAGCTGGTGGATCAAAAGGTCTGGATGATTTATTAGGAACTGGCCATATTCGAGCAACGAGAACAGAAGCCGTAGTACGAATGCTAGCTGATATTTTTGCCGTTTACGAAGATCGCGATACAAGTTTATTGGACGATGAGATGAAATATGAATTTGGAGCTAATAGTCAAGAGAAGGAGAGCTTGTCGAGTGAAAATTCCAAGGACAATACAGATGAACAGCAGCTTTCAGATGGAGATGAAAAATTCATTCAATACCTTAAAGATCGAGACAATGAAAGGCAACCTATTACAAAATCTCGAGAAAATGCATTTTCCAATATCGAAGATTATATTGAGCTGCAGGCCGGTTCTGGTGCTCTTCGATATCAATCTCAAAACGCAAATGGAGCCTTGAAGAATTTGATGCATTATATGAACTCCTACAATCAAGATCTCGGAGGGATTCTTAAAGGAGTTGGAGAAGCTCTGGTGAATTCAGATGGAATGCCCAATTTAAAGGCTTTTCATTATTTAATAAGACAGCTGGTTGCTCGCCAACAGACTAGACCTGCTCAGATAGCATTGGATTGCTTGATCTTGTCAGAAATACCATTGAATCCACAAACATTGGCAATTGCATTACGTGTAACAATATCCAATGGTGATACGGCAAGTTTTTTCAAACTTGGTCGGATTTTGGATCTATCAGAAACTGCTAATCGAGCCATAACGGCCTACAAAAGGAAACAACTCAAACCATTATCCTCAACATCTCCTGGACCATGGCTTAGAAGCTCTCAGCCTATAGATCTTCGACTACGCCAGCGCTTTCTGGGAGACAGTGAGCTTGGGGAGGCGGAGGAAATGCCCATATTGTCAGTTCTAATTGAAGGATTCTATCGATTTCGATGGTTTGGAGCCATCGATACAGTGCTACGCTATATTCTAGAAAAAGAGTATGCCTTGAATGCGGCTATTCTCACATTGAATTTAAGGACTGTACTTTGTTCCAATGACTTGGTACGTGCAAACTGGACTGTGCATCAAATGGCTCTGGAGCCTTCGCTTGTAGATAAACAACTTCTGGCAACCTTGAAAACAACAGCTAACCAATTGCAAAATGATAACTTTAGTCAGAGAATCACTGAATTCGTAGAACTTTTAAAATAGTGATTGGTTCTGTAATATTGCATTTTTTTTCGAGTAACATTATACAAGTTGATTCAAGAGATTCTTAAGAAAATCACCAAAAAAAATGCAAATTCATAAAAAGTTCGTCGCATTCATTTGATTGCTCATGACGTTCGTAAAAAAAAAGATTGAATGGTTTGGTAAGATAAACTTATATCCCCATGGTGAGAAATAGTACTCCGCAAATGTCACATACAATGATAGAGATGCCAGAATAAACAATAAACCTGGTAACTACCTCAACATCGTACTTCACTCTGGGTGTAACGAGCTGAGAAACGTCTACCGAGTTATTTTGAGAAAGATCAGTTTCCTGTCTAATAGTACCGTCTTCCACGTCAAACTGATTGAATGCATTAGATGATGAAGATGCAATATCATCATTGAACTTCTCATTTTTATTCGCATCACCGTCCTTTGGGCCCCTGTAGTTTATGCCATCTTTATATTGTGTCTTTTTAGCCATCTTCTGTTTTTGATATTCTCGGTAAGCCAAAGACTCATACAAATCAGCGGCAGACTGAGGACCCACGGAATCAGACCGATGCTTAATTCTGCGGAATAGACCAGTTATATTGTCAGATGAGAACAGATTGGAATCTTGAATATGCGAAGGAACATCTTGATATTCGGAAGCTCGCAAGAAGAAACGTCGAGGCATATAAATACCAACCTTTTCTATGAAACGAAATAAAGGAGGTAATGCTTCGTGAAGAGCCCGTTTCATTGTGGGCCTCCAAATGGCCAGTAGCCCCAATCCGATGGTCAATCGCAAAAAGATCTTGGCAAAGTAATATTTACCCTGCCCTAGTGGAATGCAGGACAAACAGTCGGGGTCAGAAAGTTCAGTTTGAATATTCTTGAGACCAAAATGCCACTGACCTATATATTGTCCAGTAAGTACAGCAATGAATGCGACCCCATCATCAAAACAAGGACAGTCATCGGTAGGTTCGGGATGAATGCGAATGAGAATCAAAGCCGTAATGAGAACCGCAGCCTCCCAATAGCCAGCATTCGGACTTGCCAGCATGTGGTAATCCATGGCTTTCCCGTAAACATCCCTAACAAGCCAGAGCAAGGTGCCTATTAAAGCACCCCCCACAACGTCGCTGAAACCATGCATTCCGCAATAAATGCGGCCAAAGGCCATAGAAAAAACATAGAAAATGATTAAGCATTGTAACATGTAGTAAATGGAGATTTGTCCCACACCGTCAAAAGAATCCCTTTGCCCGGCCAAACTTTTCATCAAGATAAGACTAACAGATACAGCATTGGCTGTGTGAGTGCTAGGAAATCCGTATTCTAATGCAGCACTACCGGACATTGTCAGTCGATGCAACGGAGGAGAAAGAGGCCTTGGCAAGCATAGTAAATCCTTGATAAAACCCGTTATATACACTCCTAAAGATAGCGTGAAGACCACATCGCGAGTCAACGACGTGAAACCCAACCAAATCATAATAGGAATCATTACAACATAAAAGGTATGAGTTCCCAAGTTAGCGGATAAAACAAAAAAGATATCGAGCGGTGTGCATCTGACCGCTTTTTGAATTTCTGCCAAATAGGGAGTCTCCCAGCGTATGACAGGTAAAAAAACGTTCCGAAGCTTGTATCTCCACGAAGGCAGTCTACTTTTATAGTGATCAAGCGGCTTATTGCCAGCATCCTTCTCGGAATTCTGGGGCCGTTGATACGCAGCCACGAGTTCTGCAAACGATTGTGAACGCGAAGTCTGCATGGTCAATGACGCACTACTGCCAGGAGTACAATGATGACTTTTTTGCTTGTTGGGACCCAAAGCAACCAGGACCGCAGCAGCAGTGAGCATTCTTCTCAAAAAGGCAGAAAAGGAATTCGAGCTTGTATCGCCTTTTGAACGACTATTTCGATTCAAATAATAATATTGTTTGGGGGATTCATGTTCTGTTTCAATAGCGTCCTGGCCAGTGCTAATTGGCGGAGTTACTGGCCGGGCAACAATGGTTGGAAACGGCAGTAAATCTTGATCATCAACTGCCTCACCAGGATGGATTGTCACCATATTTACGCACTGTTAAGACGCAAATTACTTTGCAAGCTCTTCCTATGTACAACTATAATGCAAATTGGAGGTCCACCCGATATATCTTTTATATCATTACCCTTTGGTATTTCGGATAAGGCGGGTTGGTAGGGGAAGGGAAAAAAATATGGTGGGTTTGAATCCCAATAGTTTAAGACCCGTTTGTTCCACAATGAATCGAACAAGCGGGTTTGGATAGTTGCCTTGCCGAAATTAGACGGAATATGTCGGGTTACTGTTTTCAATTGATTTGCTTGCTAAATACTTGCATTGCTATAAAATTCGGTGGTTTCAGCCAATTAATTCTAAGCTGTTAAATTTTAAAGGATCTTGGCAAGCAATTGGTGCCTATAGAGAGGTCTTAGAGCTGAAATGATTCAAATACAAAACAAGCTTAAGATGGTAAATTTATTATTAATCTCGTATTTTTCAACTATGCATCTCCCATTAATTCCAAGTTTGATTCACTTATATATAGCAATAGTTAATTGCTCTATATATGCTACCCCTGCCTGGTTTTATGCTCGCTACACTTGAAACCGAATAGTCGTTTCAGAATTTATTTCCATGGCAACCAACGACGTATGCTGGTAAGTGACAGCTTGAGTCAAAAACCATATCATTTTTACAAAATTACGCGTTTTCATCTTTAAAACTCTAATAAATGCAGTTTTCTTCCATTTTACTCCAAAAATATGCTAAATTCCTCCTCATTCCGTTCGTATCATCACTCTCCTCGTGGCTTGGTACTTTTGTTGATATTACCCCAAACGTCCATCATCAAAACTTTCTGTTTTCTCCGGTAAAGTTGGCCAAGATATCATTACCCTGCTCCATACACACTTTGATAGCGCCGTTTTACGCCTTACAGTTTGCAACTTGTTGGGATTTTGCGTGGTTTTTCATTTTCGTCTGTTTTTTCAGTTGATACTTGATGGATCCGGCTGACTGAGCCCATTGCTAGCGCTATTATTCTCTATTTATACAACATAACCTATAATGGAAGGCCGTCGACATCGAGAACTTCCTCCAACTCCGACATCTCCTCGGTATAGTCAACCGTTGTCGCCTATATTTTATCAACAATCGAACAATTTCGAGGTGGAACCTGAGAGTCCGCCTGAGAAGCACTCTGGAACTGCATGGACAACTTCTATCGACGAGAAGCATGAAAAGGATATTAGCAATCAATATCACGCAGATGAACATATTAAGATAGTCTGTGTTGGTGACGGAGGTTGTGGAAAAACATGCTTGCTGGTCACTTATGCTCAAGGAAGGTTTCCAGAGACATATGTACCGACCGTATTTGAGAATTACGTCAGTCATATTACTACCGACTCAGGCAAAAGAGTTGAGTTGGCATTATGGGATACAGCTGGACAAGAGGAATATGACCGCTTAAGAGCACTTTCATATCCTCAAACTGATATCATCTTCCTCTGTTATAGCATTGATTCACCGTCTTCTCTTGAAAACGTCTACGATAAATGGCTTGCTGAAGTCTCGCATTATTGCCCAGATATACCTATATTTATGATAGGGTTGAAAAAAGATCTTCGAAAGGATGATGAAACAATCGACTATCTAGCATCCAAGGGCCAGGCTCCAGTAGCTTATGAGGAAGGCAAAACTGTCGCCCAGCGTATTAGAGCTGTGAAATACATGGAATGCTCAGCTCGAACAGGCCAAGGAACACGCGAAGTATTCAAACGAGCCATTGACTATTTGGTCGAACCATTTGCTCAAAGTCCACCGGCCTCGCCAACCAAAGCTTCTCCGCATAAAGTACCACGAAAAAGCATCACATCACAATCAGCAGTTTCTCAGTCGAGGAGCTTGCCAGTACCTAAACATTCTTCGCGTCACGTTAAAAACGGTTCAATATATCAGGCGTCGAGTGAACCAATTAAACGCAGGAAGAAATGTATTATTGTATGATAACTCAATGATACCAAGTAAAACATTCAGCAATATATTTTTCATGGCATGCTTCATTCATTTGTTGGAATCCTCCGACACTGCCTGTTCCTCCACATCGCTTTTATCCGCATTATCACCCTCAACGAAACCTGCTCGAGCCAAGCCACCCTCAAAATTACTCCATAGATGCGATACACTTTCAAATTCTTTTCCAACTGCCACGATATCTTCCAATGATCGATTCAATGTGTTCAAGTTGGTTAAAACTTGCTCCATATTCTAATGAATTAATACCTTACACTACCATAAACGGCCATCATCCCATTACTACTTACCGTACTTATCTTACCAAGAAGCATATCCCTTTGGCTCTCAAAATATGTTGATTTCTCGTTATGTTTACTCATTATTGACGCGTCGTTTTACTTGCAAGGTTGGGCTTGGGATTTTTTTTCGATCTTTCCAAATCCTTTGATTTCTGAATCTTTGGCTTCCCAGCATGTCTCTTGCTGATGAACTGCTGGCAGATCTTGGATCAGATGAAGAACAGAATGATCAAATAGATACATCTGAAAATGATCAGATAATGACTGATCAGACTGAGAGTAGCGATTCTGTACGAATTGCTGCCAGTTTATCAGCCCGAGTGGCATCGTCTTCCGATGATATCACCACGGAAGATTTGGCAAAAGAGCTGAATCTTCCTGATATGAGCATTCCATCGACTTCGAAGCTTATGGAGCACTTGGAGGTCATATTGAACGAGATTGACGGTGTGGATCAGACGTCGTTTGACAGCATACAGGATACAAGCATAGAAAACAACCCCACATATCAACTTCTTGTTAAAGCCAATGATCAGTCTGTTGAAATAGACAATGAGATATTTGTTCTGCATAAAATAGTACGACAGAAATACTCAAAGCGGTTTGACGAGTTGGGTTCCTTGGTGCCAAATCCAGTAAGCTATGCTAAATGTGTCAAAGCTATTGGAAACAATGTAAAAGACCTCATGAATAACCAGGAAATTATCAGTCTTCTACCTAAAACTACCTCAATGGTAATATCTATGGCAGCTTTTGAGAGTCATGGTGAATTATTATCGGATGCTGATTTAGCTCAAGTTTCGCATGGATGTGATCTCATTTTGTCTCTTGACGACGCAAAACACAGAATTACAGAATTTGTATCGTCACAGCTAAAATATTTTGCTCCAAATACTGCAGCAATCATAGGATCACACACAGCTGCTCAACTTATGGGGTTTGCAGATGGTCTCCAGGGCCTTTCCAAAACTCCTTCTTCTAATATACCGTCTATTGGCGCAAATCGTCACGTAGGTATTGGTCTGGGATATACAGGGATGAGGCGTCAAGGATTTCTTTATCACAGTGAAATCGTGCAGTCTGTTCCACCCGATAAGCGTGTCCAGGCTATGAGGATAATATCTGGAAGATTAGTTCTTGCTGCTCGAGTAGACCTTATGCATGGTTCCAGGGATGGCTCTCAAGGGCAGGCTTGGAAGGCTGAAATTGCATCGAAAATAGAAAAACTGCTGGAGCCTCCAGTCAACAAAGGAACCAAAGCTCTACCAGTGCCTAAGGAAACTGGCTCCAAGAATCGGGGAGGACGAAGAATTAGAAAATTCAAGGAACAGTTCCAACAGACAGAGTTGCAGAAAGCCGCAAACAGAATGGCTTTTGGCAAGGAGGAGCAGGAGATATTTGCATTTGATGAAACAGTTGGTTTGGGTATGGCTGGTGCAGAAAACTCGGGTAATATACGCTCAGCCCAAGCTAGTAAAAAGAACAAAGCCAAATTGTCTAAAAGTATGAATTCCAGAGTTCAGGCTTTAAACAAGGCTGCTGCTGAAGGTGCTGTAACTGATGGCCTTCAATCTTCTTTGAATTTCACTCCCAGACAGGGTATACAATTGGTTGATCCCTCTAGAGCCTCACAATCTGCTGGTACCGAGACGGGTAAATGGTTTAATTCAGGAACGTTCACACAACTTAATTCGGCACCGAAAGCCTCTGGACAGTTTGTAGTTCCTCAGCCTGGTTCCATGATGAAAAGAAAAGGTACAGAGCACTTAGAAAATGGCGAAACTAAAAAGGCCAAGACAAATGGACACAACAGTTAACGGTATATACGGATGCACATATTTATTCATTGCATTATGACTTTCTACGGCCTCTGTTCTACAATTGTTCCGGCGGGTCTCCATATATCTAACCGGTTATCCTCTGCACAACTTGCCAACAGCCAAGGAATATGAGTATTCCAACTGAGATCGAATATTCCACCAATATGTGCACTATGCATGAACAATAGTTCGGGAGGCGTATCGGGGTTGCCGGTATCCCCACCCATCTGAGATATATCCCATATTAAAGCACGCCTATCTGAAGAAGCACTAGCAAGAATTGTGGGGAAATGAGGATTCCATTCGAGCGATACTACAGAATCACTGTGCCCAGCCAGAGTATGCAACTTGGCAGGAAGTCTTCTAAGATCCCACAGGGTAATGTCGCGACTTTCTCCACCAGTAGCTACCAGATATTCGTTGGATTTATTAAATGACAGTGTGTTTAAAGGACTATCGGGACCCAAACTGGCTGATGCTGAATCTGTGTTGGTTCTTTTGTCGTGAATGACGAGTTTTCCTCCGTCACAGACGGACCCGAAAACATGCTCGTTTGTTGGAGAAAACTCCACCTCATTGACGATATGGTCATGTGAATATTTATAAGTAGTAACAGGGTTCATTCTGGTACTGTCCGCTTTGAATTTCGTGATATCCCACACAGCTATTTCGGTGTCAGAACTTCCAGTCAGCAGTGTTCCTTCGTCATGAGGACTCCAACTGAGACCATAACCTTCCTGCTGATGATATCCTAGGACTATTTCCGGTCTGAATGTATCTGACGGATGCAGAGGATGCTTTGAACGATCAAATATATATGCGTCTCCAATGGAGCTGAAACTGGCGATTATGTCCGGATTCTGTGGCATAAATCTAGCCCTGTTCACCTCTCCACGATGCAGAATTTTCTGATTAATTTCCAATTTACTTTTGACACCGTTATATCCAGCTGCTTCACCAAGATCGGGATCATATTTGTTGAGATCAGCAACTGTTTGATCGGTAGGAAGCTTGATATGAGCAATTCTAACAAATTCATCACCCTGTCCTGACGTTCGCGTACCAAGCAGCAATCTGAACTTGCGATATCCATCTCCACAATCTTCAGCATCTGGAAACCATTGTGTAGTTAATGACGGCCATGGAAGAGCACTGGTGATCATGGTATCATACAAATATGGTGCGTTTTTCTTCCATATTCTGTATTCTGAATATAATTTCTGCTTTTCTTCATCATTCACTTGTATATTACTATCATCAACAGAGCCAGATACATTAGTTAGTTGAGGGTTTTCCACTGCCATTGTCATCTTAGAAGGCTCATTCGCGTATCAAATAATTCAATTATCGAGTCGCGATATTACCCGGAAGTGGCCACCCATTCAGCAGCCGACTCTTCTCAGCCAACAGTAATTCTTCCTGTTAAATATCAATTATCTGCACTGTTCATCAAAATCATGTCTGATCATACGGTAACTGCTGGTAATTCATTCCCATTGCAAGAAGAACTGGTTATTGAAGAACCAGTTAGTGACGATGAAACTGTATCGAATGGATCATTGGTGATTCAGAAGAATACCATCAAACAGATCTATTCAATTGTCATATCATGCACGATAAACATGTTTCTTCCCTTTGTCAATGGTATGTGTTTGGGTTTCGGTGAAATATTTGCAAATGAATTGGGCATTCGATGGGGTTGGTCTGCAAGAGTAAGTAATATAGCAGTTCCTAAGATATTTAAGATATTAATATTCCAGGTATACCGACCAGAGAGATACACAAAAGTTATTTCACGGTAAAAAACTGAGCCAAAATCGTGGTTTACAGGTGATAAAACATCACTTAAGAATGCTCTTAATTTATACAATACCTAGCATAACAAGAACTGCATACCGAGTTGATTTCATATCCGCTTCTTTGGAATTCTCGTAACAAGGTTGCACATCCCAGGCATGTTGCCCACTCTGTGGAATTCCCGCTGGTCATTACATTGTAGCCATTCTGCACTGTATTCATCACTTCCTCGGTAGTATAAGTCATGGAAATAGTCGACCGATTTGAAAAACTTGAATAATACGAGTTAGGAATATATACCAGCAGTGGTGGTAGTTGATCGTGTTGCCCCAAGCCATATTGATCCAACTCACAGCCTGCAAAAAGCGGCTTCCTCAAATGAGTAGGCTGAAAATCTTCCCGTTGTGACAACTCATTTTCAGAAGGAATTCGTGGATATAAGACTCCTTTGGATAACTCAGTTCCATGATATCTCCAAGTCGGTCGATATATCGAACTACCATTTGGATAGTTGTGAACATCGGAAGTTGAATCTACTGCTATAACAACATCAAGTTTCCTTTCAGGGCGAAGCAGTGGCTCTAAGGGTAGATTCTGACCATCTTCACCACCATCTACTAGATATAGTGTTTCATTTCTAGTGAATACTGTATCAATGTCTGGTATTTGGTAAAAGGGGTTCTTGTAATACAAGGCAAACTGGCGATAGTAATCATTGTCCAGTAGACTATATTTGTCGAGCCATTTACGAAGATAGCTCGTTATACTTCCCTTACCATTGTTAAAGGCATTTCTTGCATAGAAATACAAGACATCATTGAACAGTGATGAAGATGTTCCCATGACAAAGCATGCATTATCTAGTCCCTGGAAGCATATTGATGAATCGTCCTCGGCAAATTCTTCCCCGATCACAGACTCTTCCTCTTCATCATCCTCTTCTCCTTCATCGTCGCTGCTTTTTTTCAAATATAGCTCGGGATCCAAGTGGGATCCTAAATATTGAATCTTTGCAAAATGGGCCAATGTCGGGGTCCAGCTGCCAAATTCATACGGGGTAAACTCCACGATAGTGCTAGAAGTGCTATTGACATGATGGCCTGGTTCCAAGGCTATGGCCAATAAAATTGGGAAAGGGAGAGTGTAATTGACAAAATAGTCCATTTTGGTAATGTCACTCCAAGTGGTGCCGTAAGTGTGGTCAGTGGATAGCAGTTTTCGGGCCAACGCTCGACTCCAGTAGTCAGTGAGCGAAATACGAAAGCCGGCTTCTTGTTTCAAACTCACTTCCTTATGAAGCTCCATATAGTAATTTATGGTGCTTTCTAGAGGGTAATTTTCATTCTTGATAACATACTCCTGGTACTCATCATCAGACATCTTCACCACTGTTTCATTCAAGGCTGATAATGGCTCGCCTCCGCCGAACAGCATACTCCCCTCAAAGTTCCAGGCATGACCCGATTTCATAAGTTGAGGAATTGTGTTCATACCGTTAAATATGAATGATCCTATGAGCCAAGCACCTCCTGACAGACCCGCCATATAACTGGTAGATTGCAACAAGCCGCCTAAGTTTGCATCCCATGCGTGATCGACTCTATCGTCAATCGCACTTAGAGCACCGGCCCCGGTAAATAAGGCTCTTAAACCTCCACCAGAAAAGGCAAAGCCAATGTTTGCTAAAGATGCATTTGTGGTTGCAAACAGGTGGTCAGGGTCAAGGTCGGGGATTTCAAGGTTCCTGATGAACATTTCATATGCAGCCGAAGTCTCGGCTCTGCGTCGACTTATGTAATCTTCCTCTTCAGGGTCAATGCTGTCTGCTCTGCGCAGAAGTGGATATCGTGGACATGGAACCCATGTTGGAGCATAGGCAGATGCAATGGTGAAGATAGCGCAGCAAAGGTACGAGAGAACGAGATTGGTGTGTGATATCATAAATATGTTCATGTATGACATATGATGTACTCATTATATCTATATATATTTACAGAGTCAGTATAACCAATGGGTTATGGTAAGGAATCCCGGCATCATGTAAAGCAGAACGATAGTATAAACACCACAAAATTTACCATTACTCTGTCTGCAGCATTAAAAATATATTCAATTTCAACTCATCAGTAATTTTTGAAAATTTCTACCCCGAAAATAGAAATATAGCCGATTATCAAAGGGATCACCGCTTATCATAAAGGGTATTTCTTGAAGCCGAAAATTTTATTGATTTTATTTGAATATTCAGAAATCGCTTATATTTCTGTAAAAATGGCCATTTCATCTATTTTCATTCAATTCTCGGCTTCATCTTCACCGAACGGGTCGGACTATCGATGCGACTTTTGACTTCCCGATAAGGATTATCGCATACCTAGCTTATCGGAGAACTGCCGTCAAAATCGGACAAGGAAATAGCCAATTCAAATTACCAAGTAAAAACAACGTTTTAATATGACGGAACTAAATGCAAATCACCCTCAAATAACTTATATTAATAGCCGTCTTCATGAAGGTTCTTTTTGGGGTGAAATTCAGGAAACTGTCCGCAAAGGCATGCTCCACAGTCAGCTGGAATTCCTCAAAAGTACAGGAACATACAAGGCTTTCAAAACAGATGGAAAAGATTATTGTGAGGATCAAGCTGATAATTTTGCTTTTTTAGCTTGGGACGTTCAAGTAGCTGCTTGGATTGAAACTGCCTGTTACTATCTTCGGTTGCGAGAAGATCCGGCTATTGCTGAAGCTGTCAAGGAATTTACCTCCATGATAGTTCAGTCACAACAGCCAGATGGATATATCAATATCAATTTTGAAAGATGTTTTTTTAGAAAGCGTTGGTCAAATATTCGTGATCCCCCTGAGCTCTATGCCTTTGGTTCCTTGGTCGAGGCTGCTATTTCCCATCATAGGTGGTCTGGTACTGACACTCTACTGGATCCAATTATTAGATATGCCGAATACATCGAATTTGTGTTTGGATCTGACGGACTGTATGGGTATCGGGGGCATCCCGACACGGCAATTGCTCTGTTTCGGCTCCATGAATATACCAAGGAGCCTCAGCATTTGGAGTATGCCGAAAAGTGCTTAACAGCATGTGGCAGTAACAATGAACATGACAGCAATTATCATGATGTTGAAGCTGGTTGTCAAAAAGAAAATCAGTCTGAACATCCTATGGGTGAGCCACAACCTCACGGGAATTTCGGCCTCAAAGCACAAAAGCCAAATCTAGATTCAGAATCTGTTGCATTCTTCAATTCCCGCTCTGTGTCTTTTTTTGCTGATTTTGTGGATATGGTTCGCTTGACTGGTAGATCTGAATATCTGGATGCTGCTAAACGACTATGGTCTAATATGATCAATCAGAAAATGAACGTGACTGGTAGTATTCATTCAGTGGATAAGCACAAAGAATTTAATCGATCAGACTATCGATGGGCTCAATGCCATGCCGAGGTCAGGCCCTCTGGTGAACTTTGTGCAAGCATGGATATTCTAATGTTGGCCAACCGCCTCTTGCAAATGGAAGAAAAGGCCGAGTATGGCGATATATTTGATCTTGTTCTTTATAATGCCGTTAGAGGCAGTTTTCACAGAACAGGTGAGCCTCTTATAGTCTCGAATGAGTTGTCATCTGATAATGAGAATCCTTGTGCTCGAGAACCTTGTTTCTGGAATAACTACCACTATCGCCCAGCTAATATTTTGAAAATTATGGGATTAATTGGCGGCTATTTTTGGGATACCAAATGCCAAGGGCAAGTGGTTCGGATACACTCATTTGCTAGCATGGATATTATCTGCCCATCGGCCACAATCACAATGAAGACCGAATATCCTTTTGCAGGTACTATTACGCTTAACGTGAAGCCTAGTAATTGTGACTCTGTAGGAATTTTGATACGAATTCCGTCGTGGGCTATATCTGATTATATTGTTCACGGAAGATTTGCTGAAAATGCCAAACTACGACCCAGCGGATATCTTGAGATTCCAGACGCATCAGGCCAAATTGTAATTGATCTCAACATTAAGCCACGACTCATATATCCACGTTATGAAACTGGGCATAATCTGGTGGGCGTGGCTTACGGAGCTCTGACATATTGTTTGGAGGACATTGATAATGAATGGGTCGATGACCATTTCAACACTACAGGATTAGATATCGATCAAGCGAAACTTGTTGCAACAGAAGGTCCGGATGGCATTGTATATATTCGAGCTGCAAATGGTGGACGCAAGTTAATTCCTGCTGAGACATCAGGTCCGTTTATGCTTAAACGACCACTATGGTCAGAACCTTTTGATTTGATATTTGTTCCATTTTATTACCGTGGGAACCGAAAAGATAGTCGGCACATGATGAGGACTTTGCTTAGATTAGTGGAAGGAACAGACTCATCTTGGCTAATAGTCTAGCAAATGCTGATTAGCTGGAGAAATTCAAAATGGATTACATTTCTAAATGGATTAGAGCATTCATTTAGTTGCAAATTTTATGATATATGGGTTGTTTAATGGAAGGCATATCTATATCAGTTCTATTGAAGATTTTCCATGGGATTTGATTCTATTATGGAAGAATCAAAGAAGCATGCAACTTTTTTCTATGCGGAGAAAAGTCACGTGCAAGTTTCCCCACAAATGCGGCAAATAAGCGGAAAGCTAGAAACATGTACATTGTTGAATTTCGGCAATAATTTTAAAATACATGAAATATCAATTTTCTATCAATTTTCTTAATGCCAGCGTGTCATAATCCAAGAGTGGCTTTGACTCTTACAAAAACAATTGCTTTCTGCAGGCGGCTAACTATTGCTAAAATCAATGTTGGCTATGCAACTCCACCACATAAGAACAGCAACCAAGGGGCGTGCCAAAATCGGAATGTCGAGAACCCTTAGATGGAGTAGCAAATAATAAGAGGTCAAACATGTGAAAAAGGGGGTTGATTTCTAAAAAAAAATACATTATCAATTTTGCCAAGAAATTGAATAACGTCAAGTGTCGCAGTGGCACCTTTGCAGATTGAATATAATTTGCCCCGTAATATTATCAAACAATTTAACTTTGTTTATAATTTATATATTTGAACCCTAAGTACATTGTCTATTAAATCAATTCAAACTGTAACTTAAAAGATTTATTATATTGAGTTTGCTTTGTTTATTATTTGGCCCCCCCTGACCACTAGTATCGGCACGGTCTAGTTCGTAGCACGCCGTGATAACACACACGCATGCCCGCAAACAAAATGTAGCGGGTTGCTCAATTACCCAAGTAGCAAGAGCAAGAGTTTCAAGAATAGAAAACAATAATAATTTCCCCAAACTGGCACCAATCCTCGCCCCTATGGCATCATAGCTTTTGGCTTCCAAATAAGTAAATTGTTTCAAAATCAACCCCCGAATAGACTCAATTGGTTTAGGGATACACTATCTAGCGCAAATTGATTTTCCATTTGATTTCCTCTCTTAGATAACCCACTCATTCAGGACAAATAATACGTAATAGCCTCTGCCCAATGAGGAATCATCGCTCCAAACATAGAACCCCTTGTGCCCCAAATTACAGAGGTCATAGACGGACAAAAGACCGGGGAAATTGAGGGGAAAAGCCATTGAAAAAATGTACTTTTGAGCTATAAAAAAATCACACTCGTTTGTTTGTTTATTTTAGTCAATGATTTGCAATTCCCCGGCTGTTTAAACACCCATTTTTCGTAACTTTACAACTTGTTTGCTGCCAACAAAGCCGCCGCACATCCCCCAATTGTTTGCTCGTCACACAATCCGCTTCGAGACAAAACGTGCAACAGATGATCACCGGACTGGTTGCTGTGTTTGCCTCAACCTGGAGAGAATAAAAGGCGGTACATCTGCACCTTTTTTTACCTTTTTTTCTTACCATTATACTCATTCATATCAATTAACAATGGGACTTTTTGGATCTGACGACAAAGACAAGCGAGGAAACAAGAACGACTCTTACGGTTCTCAGGGAGGCGACTCCTATGGTTCAAAGGGAGGTGACTCCTATGGATCTGGCGGAGACTCCTATGGTAGCTCTGGCCGAGGTGGCGGAGACTCTTATGGCTCTGGTGGCCAGAGTGGTGGTTTCGGATCCGGTGGTAACTCTGATTCTTACGGATCTGGTGGTAACTCCGACTCCTACGGTTCAGGTGGTCAAAGCGGCGGCTACGGTTCAGGTGGTCAAAGCGGCGGCTACGGTTCAGGTGGCCAGAGCGGTGGCTATGGATCTGGTGGTAACTCCGACTCCTTTGGCGGCTCTGGTGGCCGAGGAGGCGGCGACTCATATGGCTCCGGAGGCAATTCTGATTCTTATGGCTCAGGCGGTCAAAGCGGCGGCTTTGGTGGCAACTCGGACTCCTACGGCTCGGGTAATCAACAGAGCGGTGGTTATGGATCGGGTGGACGAGATAACTACTAAACAAGAGATGATCGTTTAGTGTATCTAAATGGTTCCGGTTCGTTTTATTTATCGATGCCATAAATATTATCTATTATATAGTGAAGTGAATTGAAATTATACTTCTTTTTTGATTACCTATTGATGTTTGTTGAATTGTCCATATATATGTATATTGTGGTTGATTTATTAGCCCATAGACGACGTATCGTTAATACGTCACAAGAGTCTAGAAATATAAACATGTCTATCGTTACGAAAATACGACCTGTTTGTAATCGATACATCGTTAAAAAAAGCTGGGATGACATATTGAGCCAAATGGAAAGTAAGGAATGGAAAATCACCAAGAAAAACATCATGAAATGTTGAAATAACTAATTCATGTTATTCCCTCGCTTGCTTCTTTTGTATCTACTTGTTTATCCTATTGTTATATTCATGCAGTTAGTGTTTTACAAAGTTTTGTAAAAAAAAATGCTTAAACTTAAGAGAAATTTCAAAATTTCCATCTTCTCCATCACCTCATTTGTAAATTCCTTCGCTTAAGGCATAACACAGTATAAAACCCCACTTTAACTGCTGGTATCAAGATCGAGTCTCAGCCGGGTCTAGCAGTCTATTGTGATTATTTTGGACTCGATATTGCTGCCACTTATGAGATTATCTTTGTATATATTTCAGTTATGGGTTTTACAGCAGTCAATGTCAAAAAATCCAGCCTGCATTATCCTTCCATAGCCGCTAAACAACAAGGTTTGACTGAAACTGACGGTGAAACTCCTGCGAATTCTCCTTCTTCGATTGGTTATAGTGAGGAAGCTTCTCCGTTTAGGGATTCCAAATTTAACGATGCTGCTGGTGGTGGTGGTATTCCCTCTGACAGTCCTTTTATCGGACACCGTTTGTCCAATCGTCCGAACCCCACCATTCCCGTCAATTTCGTCAATCCTTTTATATATCCTCAGACCAAGAGTCGTGCAAATCCTCCTTTGGATATGGCTACTGTTGATCGTCGCGGCGAAGAAATTGTTAATCCTCGATCGCACTTGGATCGTGATGGGCATCGGCTCTTTGACCTTAGTGAGCCGCCAACTTTTCGCCCAACAATGGCCGAATTCGAGGATCCTATTGCATATATTAACAGGTTACAAGCACAAGCTAAAAAGTATGGCATGGTTAAAATAGTCCCTCCGAGTGAGTGGACATTTCCCAGTTGTTTGGACACTGAAATCTTTTGGTTTAAGACCAGGAAACAAAACCTTAGCATGCATAATATGGGCGCCAAGGCCGCCAGTAGTTTTATTGAAAACCTCGATTATTTCCATCGTTTGGGGAAAGCAAACGTAAATAGGCTCCCCAGCATCGACAAAAGACCCTTGGATTTGTTTAATTTGCATCAATGTGTACAACTACGTGGTGGATTCGAGGAAGTTTGCAAGAAAAAGCTCTGGGCTCAGATCGGCAGAGAATTGGGTTATTCTGGTAAAATTATGACTTCTTTATCTACGTCTCTGAAATCTTCATATCAAAAACTGCTTTTCCCCTTTGATCAATTCCTGGAAGAAAACGGTGTTACTAATTTAATCGACGGAATACATATGCCACTTTTTGTTACTCCTTCAGCAAGATCAGCGTCTCCTTTGTCAGCCGAAGCAGAAGCCGGATCTTCAGTTAAGCGTTCTTTCTCTCAGACGCAAGACAATGACGATACTGACAATAGCTCAAAGATCATAAGGCTAGAAAACGGGACTAAAATAGCTCGAAATGTAGACGCATTTTGCACTGAGACCGAAAAATCTCGCTTCTCGACTCCTAGAGTAGCCGCATCTCAGACGTTGATCAGGCGAATTAGGCCGTTCGGTGAAGTATCACCTTCAACCGATGACATTGCATCTCATGACACATTTCACAATAGCATACCTGTCATGACGGGAAACGCCAAGGCTTTTGACTTTCGCGAAGCTCCTTTCTACAATTTGCGACAATTTCAACAGAAGGCAAACCTTTTCAAATATAATTATTTTTCTCGGCACATTAAAGAGACGGGCTCTGGGGTAATATCGAGGCATATGCTAGAGCAAGAATACTGGAACTTACTTAATGATCCCAGCCAAAACGTTTTTGTCGAATATGGGATGGATATACACTCATCTGTCCATGGATCGGCATTTCCACGACCAGAGACGAACATCAACGACTCGCATAGCACTGGTGGTCCGTGGAATATGAACTCACTTCCTTATAACGATCATTGTCTTTTCCCCTTTGTCTCGAGCAGCATTCCGTATCTCAGTGAGCCATGGATTAACGTTGGAATGGTATTCTCTACTAAAAGTTGGCATTTTGAAGATTTTTTTTCAAGTCATTTGCATTATCATCATTTCGGAGATGCTAAAACGTGGTACAGTATTGCCCCTAAAGACTTTGATAAATTTCGAATTTTACTTTTAAGCATTGTTGGAGTGGGTCAGGCAAAGAAATACCCAAAGCTGCTGTTTGAATCGCAGTACATGATTTCTCCAGAAACATTAAAGAAGCATGGAATCGAAGTATATGCTTTCAATCAAACTCCTGGTGAGTTTGTTTTGACATTCCCCAAGTCTTGGCATGCTGAAATGAACCATGGCTTTAACTGCAGTGAGCAGGTTAACTTTATTCCGTCTATCGACTGGCTCGATTATGGGTTTGAATGTTCTGCTCTTTACAGGGAGTTGTCCGTGGAACCGCCTTTTTCAATACCTCATATGCTTTTCAACATTGGCTCGAGCAGCTCTCCACTAAAGTCTACTGAGCAATTCTTTTTGAAAAATGAACAAGTTAAATCTGATGAGCTGCGTCTTCGCAAAATGATTCGGATAAATTTTTCATCAATGTCAGAAAAGCTGGTTCCTGACATGAAGGAACTTAGATGCATTGTTTCCAATGACCTTTGCTACTTTTCGGCTATAGTAAACGTTACTGACAGCGAGAAGGTCTATTCATTGAGGTCGTTTCTTGATATGGATATTAAGGGTCATAATCTGTCTGACTATCAACTCCAGTACTTTTGCAACGACGACGAGCTGGAAAGAATAAGTCGCTCGAATACTCAAGAAGGCACAATTTCACCTCATTGGTACAGGAGACTAACGGAGGTTTTGCAATCTTCGCCACGCCCATCATTATCGACTCTCTGTGATTTACTGTATGAAGGTGAATCTGCGCAGGAGCCAGCATATGCATTATTTCCCCTTCGGCAATTTGTTGATTCTGCTACTCGGTGGGTGGAAAATATCAAGAGAGCCCTCCATCCTACTTCAAATGGGTATATTCATGAAATCGATATTCGGAACTTTCAAAGGATCGTTGATGATGCAGCTTTTGCTCCCTTCACTTGTCCAGAAATCGATGATATCTTTGCGAGGGCGAATGATATCCGGGAATACCGCAGTCAGTTGGGCCCTCTTTTGGAAACAAGGCCTCGCAAATTGTACAATTCTCAGGTTTATATGGATATTTTGGCTGTCGGACAGAGTTTCCATGTGGCTTTGCCGGAAATGAGAGTTTTGCAACAGATGATTGCTCAGGTTAATTGGAATAATAAGGCTAAAGAATTGACTAGCAGAGTGATCGACCTTATTGATATCAGGCATATGGTGGAAGAAGGATGTGCTGCTGGTATTACTGCTCAAAGCGATGAGCTCATGGCGCAGTTGACGCGCGATTTGAAAGCAGGCTTAGCCTTGGAGGATGAGGCTAACGAACTTTTGCAACGCGATAACATCACTAGGGAAGATCTTGACCGTATTATTGAGGAATCTAAGACTCGACCACTTAGTAGTGAGACGTTCAAAAGATTGGAGGAAGTCAGCGAGCGAATGTCCGAAATGTCGAAAAGGTCTTTAGGATTGGATCAAATATCAACGAAGGTCAGTATTACTGAAAGGCCCAGCTATACGGATGCTCGAAGGTTTTTGGACGAAGCACGTTGGTTGAATTTGAAGGTCAACACACCTGCAATCGAGCGCTACATTTTGGTTGTAGAGGTCTGGATGCGAAAGGGTAAACGGTTGTTTGGCAAGAACAATGCGCCAATGTATATATTGGGCAATCACCTGGATTATGTGTATAAAAGGGACAGTGTATGCTACTCTTTGGATGTTACATACGCTGATGACGCAAAGCAGAGAATGCCGCCTTCTGTTCGGGACATGCGAAGTGCAAAGAAAAATAGGGGCGAAGCTGATGTGGTTGGGAACGAGGAAGATGCCGATTCTCAGGATTCCGAGAGACACGTTTGTATATGCAGGCAAAAGGAGAATGGGTTAATGCTCAGGTGTGATATTTGTCATGAATGGTATCATGCGCGATGCCTCAAGGTCAGCCGAAACAAGTTTAAGACTAGTGACTCATTTGAATGTCCTATTTGCAATTGGCTGCGAGTATTTCCTAGAGATTCGATGCGGGTACGCCTCGTGGATTTTATGGAATGGGTGGAATCGGCTTCTGGTCTTCCGTATCTACCGGATGAGTATAATACTAGTACAGCGATAATCAGTCTTGCCGTGAATTACCGTCAGTTTCTTCGCGAAAATGTGTTACGATCGGACATTCAGTACAAGAGGGATCAAGTTCCTCTCATCAAGTATTATTTGCGACGTTTGGAAGGTGCAGAAGTGGTGCTTGTTGATGAATTAAAGGCGCTATACAGGATTCTGCAGCGTCTTGAGCCGGAAAAGTATGAAAGATACGATTTACCAGTGGTTGACAGTCAATTTGCATCTGGTAATGGCACTTTGAAAAAAGCATCTCCAGCCCCGAAAAAGGACGATGACGATAGTGATGATGCAAAGCCTTTGGCAGAGAGGATTAGTGCAGCACGCTAATCGTCAGAAATATTGTAGCATATCATTATAATATAATTACAATATAAAAAAGCATATTTTTATTCATTTTTCGGGCATATTTTACTGCTTGGTTCCTCAATTTCTCCTTCCTCCCATTTTTTCACTTTGCTTATCAGATTGAATCTCAAAGCAAAACAATGATAAGGACAATCTCGGTACCTGACACGAAATATATAAATGGATTTGCTTCGTATATTCCTCGAGCTTTTGAGCGAAATGGTATGCAGGCCGTAGTAAAAAGAAGCTCTTATTTAAGTATTATATCCAGGAGCTACTCTCAGTCTCATGGAGAAGATCCTAATCATCAACACCAGCATCCTACTGGCGGTTTGCTGGGCCATTCGCATTCGCATTCTCCTCAAAGTAATGTCTTTTTACAGGAAAAAGACGGACTTAGAAACCCTGCTATTCGTATTACTACCATTGGTCTTGCCGTCAATGTTGCCATGGCCATCGGTAAAGGAATAGGAGGTGTGGTATTTCATTCACAGGCTCTTTTGGCCGATAGTATTCATGCATTGTCAGATCTGGTTTCGGACTTTCTAACCTTGGCTACTGTTAGCATAGGATCTAAACCGGTCTCTGACAAATTCCCATTAGGATATGGCAAAGTGGAGACTTTGGGCTCTCTGGGCGTCTCATGTCTACTAATTGCAGCCGGTGCTAGCATGGGATGGGGAGGTGCAATATCTATGTTGCACAATTTTTTCGGAGATAGTCATTGGTTGGATCTTTTAAGCATTTCTTCTCATTCTCATTCCCATAGCCCTACTTCGGATGAGCCTGCACAGCTAAATGCCGCTTGGTTGGCTTTGGCTTCTATAGGGATTAAAGAATGGCTATATAGTGCAACTATCAAAGTGGCTGATCGTATGCGCTCAAACGTATTGGTGGCTAATGCTTGGCATCATCGAATAGACAGTCTTGTTTCTATGGTGGCTGTTGTTACCATTGGTGGCGGTTATGCTTTCAATATCAGCTGGCTAGATCCTCTCGGAGGTCTCATCGTCAGCAGTGTTATTGTAAAGGCTGGCTATAGTACTTCTAAGAAGGCTGTTCTGGAACTTATTGATTGTAATACTTCAGCTACATCTGGAGGTGAGTCATCTATACTGGAAATGCATCGGCAAAATGTCATTAAAGAGGTGGATCACATACAACTGGAGGAGCCAACAGTTTCTAAATTTTCTGTTTCTAATGTGCAAATAATGCCTTCTGGTGCCAATTTTTCTTCTGTCATTGTCTTAGCTTCCAGTGATTCTAGAGCCCCACTAGAAGATTTTAGAAAGGTATCTACACTTCTTAAACGAGGCTTGATGCATGAGGACAAGTTTTTGCGAAAAGTGGAGGTGACTATCAATGATGAAAATATTGGCCATTAGGTTTCTTCCAGTGCCGATGAACGAAATGATGTTTATATTTGAATTAGATTCTATTGCTTGATTCTACTTTTATGAGAATATACTAGAAATAAATAGGAGCTATTTGGCTTTTAGGTTGGCAGAAGCTTTTTCTGCTGGCTGTAGTTGAATTCGCAAGACTTGCTTATTAGATTTATGAGGCAGCACGGAGCAAAATCACGGAGCAAAATCACAGTTTCATTCTTCATTTTTAGTTAGAGCAAGTTAATGCACAGCATCAGTCGAAGGGTATGGTTCAGGTTCAGCGCATTTTTGCCTTACTTTGGCGGACGCTAAGACAATATGTGATCAGGATAGCTCATTATAACATGATAGTATGCATATGAAGCAGCATAATTCACACTAATTTGTTTTATAGCTGAAAAACTGCTTGGAATAGAAGGTGGCAGCAGATTCCGTAATATCAGCAGGCGGAACAATCGGTAATGGCACTGGTAAAAATTTATTTTTCGTTATCAGAAGTTGAGCAAGCGATTTCTCCACTTGATGGTTAGCATGAGTCTTTTTTGGCACATTTGTGCTTTATATCTTACCTTCATTTATTGAGTTCATAGTTTCTTCGGATGGGTTCAAACGGTATATCGTTTGCAAGCAATCTTGAAACTGCTCAATATCGAACGCCACAGAAGTCATAGAATATGCTATACATTGCCACAAAAAATCATCCGGTGCTTGATCTAGAATTGCCTGAATCACAGGGGTGATGCGGGGAACATGGCGAGTATCATGCAGAATTTTGGATAGAAACTGATCAAGATGAGTTCGCAAATTGATCTGTTCCGGCAACAAAGGAGAGCAGTCTACTACTCTTACGCCTTCGAGACATTTGAGTTGTTCGATGAGCATTTCAGCGATATCAGCTTTGGCATTTAGTATGCAAGGAGGTGCAAATCCAATTGAGTTAGTGACTTACCTTTCTTTTCCATTTTCAACAAGGATTGGCCAGTGACTGGAAGTTTCAGTTTTAAACATTCAGACTTATAGAAGCTTTCAAACTTAGTCAAGCCTGTTCCAATTGGAGTTTTCAAGGCGGATTCGACCTTGTCAAAGATGACTGAATCTGTTTCGTTGTGCAGAATTGCGGCAACAACTGGAATGATCTTTCTGACTTTGAAAGGATCGCAAGAGATGTCAATCATCAGTCGTGCAATACGATTGAAATATGGTCTTTCACGAAGAAGCTTTTGCATAGGCAAGCTCCTGGCTGCTTGGACTGCATCCAGTTGTAGTAAAGCGGCAAAAAGTTTGTCGGATATCTCAGCTAAATGTTAATATATATGACCAAATATTCAGCATATGTTCTTACCTTTACTTTCTAATCGAGCTAATGACTCGGCAGTAACGGGCATTCTAGCCTTCTTACATTCGTACCTGTAAAACGTAACAAAACCTGCAAGATTTTTGCCTACTGGATGAGCCTTGAGGATATTTTTAAACTGCGGCTCGTCCATTTTCAGTCAGACTAACTTCAAATCTGCAACTTCTTATTGTTATGTGTAGGAAGCGGGAAAAGTGGGGCCTCGTGGGGCTTATATATCTTTGTTACGAGATTTACATGAGGTATGTGATACGTCTTAAGGAAGAGATAAATGACGTTAAACACGAGCCAATATCTCGGTATTTTTTTTCTGATAGATCAATTCGCTTAGAAATTTAAAATAAATATAAATGGAACCATAATTCGGCGTGTTTTTCTATCAGATTCCGCGACTTTTGCTTGCCTGAGGATGCGGCTACCAGAACCGAAGCCGCGAAATCTAGCTGTCAATTCTATCATTTAAACAGATACATTGTAGAATTTTCTAATTAATAATTTAATTCATCTTCACAAACTCTTTAACTAAATTCCATGAGTCGCATGGCTGTAATCTTCTCCGAAGCATCGCTTTGCCTCAAATTCTCATGCGCCGCACTCAATTCAAAAATAATCGAATTTCGCTTGAGGTTCACATATGCCAGATACGGCAACTTTTAGATAAAATTTAATATTTCAGCGATACGGCAATAAAAATATCTGAGATGAATTTATTGTAATTTCATCAGTTAAAAGACGATCTCGAAGGGTATGGATCTGGTTGGACATATATCTTAGATCATTACTTCTCAACTCATAAATTCTATCAACAAAAGTATCTTTCTGCTCAAATGAATTTCCATTTCTCAATTCTTGTCACTTAACCGGAGAATTTCACTGGGATTCGACGATGTGATTGGTAAGGCAAAAAGACCCTTATCCCAATATACAGAGCCTTATCAAGATTTCCAACGATTCTTGAATCTCACAACCACTTAAGAATTTCTGGTTATCCGCCTGATTTCAAATCTGAGTTAGTGCTTAATGTGGGCTTCATCTAGATAAGTTTTCATTTAGACTTGTATAAGATCAGATGCAGAGATCTGAGGTCATATCTAAGAGAAAGGTAGATAGGGGACGGACTGCTTGTGAAAAATGTCGCTTGGCCAAGGTGAAATGCGATGGAGGTAGACCCGAGTGCTCATATTGCATGAAGCGGGGTTTGAACTGTAAATATCCTGCTAAGTTACAGTTCAGAGAGGATTTTGAAGCCCTAGGTATATCATTCGGCAGAGAGGGTGTTTTCAAAAAAAGAAAAAGCTCGGATGAAACAAGTATTGAAGTACCTTACTCGAAAAATATGGAATTAAAGCTTCAAAAAGCTCATTTTGAACCGATAAAAGGTTCCAGTAAGCTTTATTATATTCATTACCCCAGCATGCCTCTCACAAATGCCTTAGAGACTTCAGTTATACCTTCGGACGTGAAAAATATGCTTTTATCTACAGACCAATATGATAAAACGTTATCGCTTGCTACAGAAGGGTTTATCAATTATTTAAGTGCTATGTTGTCTCCGTTCAAAGATCAGTCACCTGCTGGTGAGTTGATTCACATCAGAAAATCAATAGACGTCAATATGCTTATCCAATTTGGTCAGCTGAACATCAATGTTTTTTATTTATTACTGGCACTTGGCTCTTTTCAACTTTCGAGAAGCAGTCAGTCATTACAACAGAAGCAAGAGTGGTACTCTTGTGCAATCAAATTCAGAGATATGGGTGAATCAATGGTACTCAGCTCTTTAAAATCATCGAAAATAACACTTGACATGTTACTGTGTCTTATGCTGCTGACTTTGTTAGAAATCGGTAATAACAACCCAAAATGGACATACTATCTTAGAGTATCCAGAGAAGTGATCAATCAAAACAGAATGCTATTCTCCACAAGTGATTCAGAACGAGTGATAATGGAGTTTATAGTACAATTTCTGATATACCAGGAATCAATGGGAAGAACGGCATGCCAAGATGTGAGCTTGTTCAATGAGTATACTGAATTGCTTGGATTAACTGCAGAAAGTAAATCCACAATCGTTCCCTGGATGGGATGCTCCACGACTTTGGTTAGTGTCATTTCAGATATTACAGATCTGTCATTTGAACGAAACAAGTATACAGAAACGTCGAATGATATGTTTTTCAAACTTTGTTCGATGCTAGAGACAAAGTTGGCAGATCTCAAATTAGATCTCAAGTCTCAACCAAGCCCAAAAGAAGTATTAGATCCTTTATTGAATATGCTTGCATGGGAGGATTTGTTCGAAGATAACGGGGTCGATCTTCAATTTGATGTCAATAAGAATGAAATGACGGACGACGAAGAAAAATGTCTTCTAATGGCCTGTGAAGTCAAAAGATTGGCTGCTTCTGTGTTTCTCAAATGCTCCTTATTAGATAAAGAGCCACAAACGCCTGCAGTGGCTGATTCAGTCAGAGAAGCCTTTGAGTACATGAAAATCATAGTTTTAGACAATAACATGCTTTGGGGATCTCTTCTTTTATGGCCGATTTTCATCTGTGGAGTTGAAATTTCTCCGCTATCAGAGGACTGTGAAGAACTAAGAAGATTATGCTTGTCATTGCTTGAAAAACTCGAACTTCATACCTGGGGAAACGTCGATAGTACGAGAAAAATCATCATCTCAGTATGGAATAAAAGAGATTCATCATCGAATGAAGATAATTTCACCAGCTTGAAGAAAGCTGAACCTTTGGTGCATTCACTGAATGATTGGGAATTCTATGTGTCGGATAGCAGTTATCAGATATCATTGGCATAAATTAAATAATATATAGTGCATTTATATTTAAATTAGGAAATTTTTTGTTATCACATTTGATTCAGCTGTTCTGATAAGAGATATTTTATGTTGTATCGCTTATCGTTCTCATTAGGTACGGCCTCAGCCATTTTTAAAGGCGATCGGAGCGACCTTCCCCCTTTTTGTTCGCTTATCGCCCACCCATGTCGGCGCCCAATGGAACGACCTGCCAAATTAAAAATCAGTCTAATATACCCGAAGCTCAATTGAAAAATGGTGCTACGTTCGACTTTTCTTTATACTTTTTTCTTTCAGCAATTATTGGTCAATTTTGAAATCGTTAATCAACCTGTTTATCAATGTCAACTCCAGTGATTTCTAAAGACTCGGCAATTCTTATAGCCGGAGCTGGTACCTTTGGTCTTTCAACTGCGCTTTACCTTGCCAAAAAGGGCTTCAGCAACGTGACATGCTTTGACAAGTATGAATGCCCATCACCAATAGCAGCTGGAAATGATAGCAATAAAATGGTCGAATATGATTATTTCAGTCCTGAGGAAACTCCTACCTTGAGAGATCGGTTGGTGTGGGAAACTCTTCAACTGTGGCAGACAGATCCGATCTTCAAACCACATTATCATCCTGTTGGATTTATCTTTGCTGCTTGCTCTGAGAAAGTTTTGAAGTTGCAATCAAAGCGAATTGAGGAATTGATCAGTAAGGGATATAAAAACTATGAATATCTCGATACTCCGGAAAAATTCAAAAAGCACCTCCCGGTATTAACAGGAGAACTTTCTGGTTGGAAAGGCTATGTACTCAACAAGGAAGATGGCTGGGTACATGCCCGCAATTCTTTCTTGTCAGCCTATGAAGAGTGTAAAAAATTGGGTGTGAAGTTTGTGTTTGGAGATGATGGTGATATCGCAGGTGTCTCTGAGAAAGATGGAAAAGTAGTCGGATTAGCAGCCAAATCGGGCAAAGTATTTGAAGGTGACTCAATTGTCATTACTGCAGGAGCAAATGCTGTCACTGTGGTTGATTTTAAAGATCAACTTATGGCAAAATGCTTCACGTTGGCCCATTTCAAGGTTACCGAAGAAGAGGCTGAAACTTTCAAGGGCCAACCAGTGTTGTTCAATTCTGAAAAAGGCTTCTTTTTTGAAGCTGATGAGAATTTGGAAATCAAAGTTTGTAATGAGTTTCCCGGTTATACCAATTTGAACTCAAAGGGTGAATCTATTCCGTTTTTTACTGACGAAATTCCCGTCGAAGCGGAGAAGGGTGTCCGTGATTTCTTGAGAGAAACACTACCGAAGTACGCCGATCGACCATTTGTTAAAACCAGATCCTGCTGGTGTACCGACTCTCCTGATAGAGAGCTTATTCTAGATGTACATCCCAAATATCCTAACGTTGTTATCGGATCCGGTGACTCAGGCAGATCTTTCAAGCTCATGCCAGTCATCGGCAAGTATATAAGCCAGATTGTTGAATTCGGCAAGGAAGGACTTACTGAAGAGCAACAAGAAGCTTGGAGATGGCGTCCAGAGACAGCGCCTGATAGGGACGATCAGCAAGATAGATATGGAGGATCAGGAGTGGTGAAAGATCTCAAGGAGATTGAATATTGGATGTCGGCTGCAAATCCTGTTCCACACAAACTTCCATAGATTTTTTTTCCAAATAGAAAACTTCTATTTTTTCTATAAAAATAAACTTCGTCATTATCGCAACAAATTTTCATATTTGCAGGGGTGGTCGCGTATTGCCGCTTATCGTGATCTGCATCGGAAGCACCTTCCCCGATTTCTTATCAAGCTTATCGGGTGCCGGACCCACCTGCCAGATCCCATACATATTTGAGAGGGCAGAACCCCATAAATATATAGATATAATGGATCATATATCTTAACTTATTTCACTCCATCCAACCCTTCGTACACAATAAACATGGAAAGTAATTCTTATGTTGATGGTATTCCAGGTACTGAGTATCTTGTGGATGTTAGACATGTAGAGTCAGCAGAGCATGCCGGAAGAAATTCCGAAATTATTCTTATTCCACAGCCAACAGAATGCTCGGGCGATCCTCTCAAATGGCCCAAATGGAAAAAATACTGGCAATTACTTTTGGTGTCCGCTTATGCCTGTGCCTTCTCGTTTGGTGAAAACGATCTCGGAGCCGCTTGGACCACCGTTTCAAGCGAGACTGGCGTTTCCATCACCAGTCTAAATGGCGGTGGAGCTTTGAACTTTTTGCTCCTAGGATTCGTCAATATCTTTTGGATTCCTGTTGCAATGAAGATCGGTCGTCGCCCAGTATTGATACTCACAACTATGTTATGCCTAGGCTCTTCAATCTGGACCGGCGAATTCAACAGTACTGCCGAATGGTGGTTGTCAAATATGCTCAACGGATTTGGAACTAGTGCATATGAGGCAGTCATTCAATTAGTTGTGTTCGACCTGTTTTTTGTTCACGAACGAGGAACGATGATTTCCGTATATATATTCGGCATGGAGCTCGGATCAATTGTCGGATTGATTTCTGGCGGTAGTATTGCAGATACCATAGGCTGGCGCTGGTCGCAGTATCTTGTGGCCATTATTGATGCAGTTGTTCTTCTGTTATTGATATTCACCTTTGAAGAAACTCTTTTTCCGAGATTCCTGTTCTCGAGACCATCGCAAATATCTGCAGAAGCCAATTCACGAGAGGAATCTTCTGCAGAAATCAACGAAAAAGACATTGTGACGCAGAATCTCGGGGAAGATTCCGACATTGATATGTCCAAGTTCCAAAGAAGAAGCTATGGACAGCTTTTGAAGCCATATGTGTACTATCCTCAAGATAAAACCACATACTGGAAGTACTTCCGTCGTCCATTCATTCTTTGGACATTTCCAAATGTCGTCATTACCGGCTTTATTTTTGCGTTTGGTTCAACGGCAGGTATAGTCACCTTCAACACCATATCTGAAATTTTGACCGAACCTCCTTATAACTTTTCGAGCACTGACGCTGGGCTTGTTTGTTTTGGGGCACTCGTCGGTAGTATCTTTGGATATCTTACTGGTATGTTGTCTGATCATGTCGTGATCTACTTCACCAAAAGAAACAATGGTATCAAAGAACCTGAATTTCGACTGTACACTTTGGTCCTTTCATTCATCTATGCTGCTGTTGGATATATGATGTATGGCTGGGGCGCTCAGACTCATGCCAGTTGGGTGACAGTAGCTGTTGGTTTCGGGTTCATGATTGCTCAACAGATTTCGGCCTGTGGTATTGCAACCTCATACGCTATGGAGTGTTATAGAGGTGTCTCTGGTGAGATAGTTGTTGTACTTGCCATTTGCTCTTCATGCGTGAATTTCGCTATCTCCTACTCAGTCCAGCCTTTTATCAATAGAGCCGGCTACGGCTGGTCCTTTTTCTTCTTCGGAATGTGTGTTCTTGCCAGTATGGCTATGGCTATTCCTACAGCAATTTGGGGCAAATCATGGAGAAAGAAGTGCGCTCCAAGATATTACCGGTTCTTGGCAGAGGTGACCGACTAAAAGGCATGCATGGCCAACTCATATATTCTTTTAGGTATACCTTTTCCAGTGTGCAATTTGTTATTTAAATCCAATATTTCATTTATTTGAGAGAAAAAAATGTAGTTTTCACTCCTATTTTGACGAAGATGCCCAATCATTTTGACCAAGCTTATTTCGAAGAATTTCATATGCGTAAAACTGCATACGAGGCACAAACATGGAATTCTCCTCGGTATACTCATCAGATGCGTCTTTTCTCAGTAAGGTGCCGAAATTGAAATCATCCACTTTCTTGTCACCTTTTTCATATTCGTTCATAAATGCTCTCCATCTCTTTTTACCTTCTGCTGATTTCATCCATTCTTCGTCAATGACTTTAACGGCTTCAGGATCCTCCAATTCTGGAAACTCCTTAGTAACGTGATCAATAATATCATTATCGAAACGAGTTAATCTCAGTTTAGATCCAGGAACTCTGCTTATGAGGTTCCAATATGCTTGTAAATGTTCCACAGCCTTGACAGCAAACTGTTTTTCGACCTAGATGATTAGCATGGAATATCCATTTATTCCTCTGTAAAAAAAATATACCTACATCTTCTAAATTATCCGCATTTTCAGCATCGAATTTCGTTGACATTTTTGCAGTAAAAAATGAACAGAAAAAAAGTTTATCAAACAAATACACTTTTATACTTCTCACTTTAACGTTAAACCCTTTTGTTCCAATCTTCAATCTGCTGATTCTAACGGTCGGGCAAAAACCCAAATGCAAAAAGCCATTTTACTAGCGAGTGGACGAATTTCGTTATTCTCAAAACCTCTTTACAAAATATCCACTACCCTCCGTTGTTTATCATCATCAGTATCCCAAATGGCCAGTCCTCATAAAATCAGTACTGGTGCTTGCGTCATTATAGGAGATGAAGTCCTTAATGGAAAGATTCTAGATACCAATTCCAAGTATTTTGCTAGATTCTGCTTCAACTTGGGCATCAATGTACGTCATATGTCCGTTATCCCGGATGATCAAGATGACATTGTTGAGGAAATCCGCACATTGGCTTCCAAATACGACTTCATTGTCACCACTGGTGGTATTGGATCAACTCATGATGATATCACTTATGAATCAATTGCTAAAGCTTACAATTTACCAGTAGAGTTACATCAGGAAACTGTGGATCGAATGAAACGTCTTTCCAATTATGTTCCTGATAATGAGAAGGCTCTTAAGGCTCAGCAACGAATGGCTACCCTGCCAAAAGGACCCAATGTGGTCAACCATTTTCCTGTCGATAGTTCATGGGTTCCTGTGGTAACTATTGATTCCAAAGTTCACATATTTCCAGGAGTACCTCATCTATTTGAAAGCTTGTTATCCGGTATGGTTCCTCTTATTGAGCCAAGAATAGATCAATCTCAGGTATTGGAAAGACATTTTGTTAATCTACCCGGTGGAAAAGAGTCCAGTTTTGCCGATTATTTAAGTCAACTGCATGATAAAAATGCAAGTAAAGGTGTCAAACTTGGTTCTTATCCTCACATGTTATCAAAAAGCGTTACTATTAGCATCATCGGACCGAAAACCGAACATGCTTTACTTCGTGAATTAGTAGCCACTGTTGCCAAAGATCTCGACGGACACGAGATTTCTGCAGATGAAGAATCTAAGCAAAAGTAATCCTTTATATGGTGTTCTATTTATCTCTACTTTCTTTATTATGATCTATCGCAATGCACTTTAGTTGTCTTCGTCATCAGTATCTACCGGTTTCGGGGTACCCTTTGGACTGTTAAGCCATTCCAAGTACCTCAAACGTCGTCTCACTTCCCGTGCTTTAAGTTCATTTCGAGTAAGCTTCTTCTTCTTCGTCTTGACCTTTATATTAGCCGGTGAATCGTCGAGATCCGTTGTAGTCGGTGTGCTGACTCCACTATTGGCTTCAGACGATGCCTCACTAGATACTGTCGAATCTTCAAATCTAGAACTGTCAACCGCAGCTTTACCTTTTTGTACCATTCGCCCATTTTCAACAAGCCACTGTTCCGGGCACAAAGCTCCAACAAACTCGTTATTGTGTGAAATCATCACCACACCACCAGACCATTCTCTGATGGCCACCGCTAATCCGCCAAGAGAATCTCGATCCAAATAATTTGTAGGCTCATCAAGTACAAGCAAATGAGGATTATTCCACATAGCACCAGCTATCACTACCTTGACCAATTGGCCACCCGACAAACTTCCCAGTGGTGTATGATCAGCAATGTCTCCATCCAATCCCACATCTTCAAAATGCTTTCTAATGACTGGTGGCGACAATTCTCTATATCCTAGACCCTCTCTAGATGCTTCATGATCGTCAAATTCCTGTACTAGCTTGTAAAATCCTCTCTCAATCAGATCTTCTCTTGTCATCATCGTGTTGAACTTGGGCAGGAATCCTAGCCATTTTATCTCATACTGGAAAGACTTCTTAAACTTTTGTCGACCAATAATTGACTCTAATTGTCTCGGTCTACCTCCATCGCCAATATCAATTGGTTTCGCCATTAAAGCTTTTTCTTCGTCGCTCATGATTCTAGTTTGTTTCATATGAACTTCTCGGTCATCTCCATTAGCATATCTCCATTGTAAATACTGATTTGGCGTCTTTTCCTTGTGCAGTTCAACGTGTGCTAACGCATGCTGAGCAATATATCCAATTCGTAAATTCGGATGTTTCTCAACAGTTCCACTGTTTGGAATCAGCTCTCCGGTCAAAAGCTTGATCAAAGTCGACTTTCCCGCACCATTGGGTCCAAGAATAGCTACTCGAGAAGACAATGAAAGCGAGCAGGAGACATGTTCTAGAGATGGCTTAGCAGCACCTGGATATGCAAAACTAACATCTGTCATTCGAGCAATAGCTCTTGTATTAGATCGAACACCAGTCAAAATCCCCGGAGGAGGAAAGGCCATCTTAACGTTCGAGTCAGTCAATGTATAATACGACTTGCCCTCTGGTCGTACTTTAACAAACTCCGACAAATTTCCTTTGTAGTATACAAGTTTTTTCTGTTCATAATGAATGATATCGGTGCATACAGCATCCAAAAAGCCTGAATCGTGCGATACAATCAAACTGGTAATATCGGTATGATCCAACAAATACTGCTCAAGCCACTTGACATTTCCAACGTCAAGATGATTCGTAGGTTCATCAAGCAAAAGAATATCAGCCTTCATCAGCATAGCTCGAGCCAATTCCAGCTTCATTTTCCAGCCACCAGACAATGCACCAACATTCTGAGCCCGTCGTTCCTCGTCAAATCCAACTTCAGCCAAAGCACTTGCGATTTCACTTCGGTCAATATTACTCATCTCCGGATCTTGAGCAATAAAACTAACCAAATCTAATTCCGTATCGGATCCCTGCAGTTTATGCTCAACAAAACAAGTGCGAACTTCAGACTTATCTGGAAAGCCTTCCAGTTTCCCATCGGCAATTGATCTCATCAAAGTGGATTTACCTGCACCGTTTCTGCCACAGAGACCGTATCTATGACCCTTAAACAATCTTATTCGGGTCTTGTTTAGTAGCATACGGCCACCATAAGCCAAAGAGAACTCGGCGTTGACAATTTCAATTCCTTCTTGACCATCATCAGGCTCTCTACTATCCTGAAACATGTCCTTGAAAGTATTGGCTTTCTCGCCAGCCTCTTCGTCGGAAGCTCCTGAATATTTTTTGAAGACATTTTCAACCTTTGAAAATTCACGAGTATTGACATCAAGAGATACAAGCTGAGCAACATAAGTCTTCAGAGTATCATTAGAGAGCTTTTCCAAGCTGCTTTGCGCTTCTGCCGAAGTAATTTTGGTTCGACGCACATTTTCATCGTTCTCGGCGTTCTTCAGTACATCTAATGCTTTTGCAGCTAGCTCTCTAACCTCAGGCAAAGCTGCAGTATCGACGACCTTTTGTACACCAGGAAGCAATTCCGGAATAAACCTTCGTACTTCCTGAGGATCATGAACTAACCTTGTGAGATTTTCAGTGACGATTACAGTGGAACGAAGAATTTCCTGTGAAGTAGATGTTAAGTTTAGGGCTCTAGTAAGAATAGGTGAGAGTAAGGACAAAGCAGGTTCAGTCACTTCAGCAATGAAAGTGACTTGAGATAGAGTCTTGATGCACTCTGGTACGTTTTTAGGATCGTTCAATGTTTTGATAATGATAGGAAGTCTGGGTGTGATATCCTGATTATCCAACTTGGACGCAAGAAGAGTTAATACACGAGTTCCTTCTTTTGAGAGCTCTGGCTTTATGTCATGCATGGCATTGGTAAAAACAGGAACACCATCAACAAATTTCGGCTCCAGAAGATCCTCAGGAGTATCATTAATAATGCTTTCGGCCAGTTTAAGAGCTGCTACTTTGGACTGCCATTTGGCAGAACCTCCGAGATACTCCAGAATTGTAGCCAACAGTGCACTAGCCTTGGCCTCGACAGGAAAGATTCCACTCAAATGGGTGATTGCCGTTTGGACACTTCTTTTCACTGTAGATTCTTTATCAGACATCAAATCTAGAAGAATGGTTAAGCACGGTAAGAGAAAGGCTTCAGCAGGTGTCTCAGGCCCAAATTTTCTGGCAATAGTATCGAGAACCACAGCAGCACTTTCTCTCTGAAGAGCACCTCCTTTGGCTTTAGCAAGAGAAGTTAAATGCTGTTCAATAGAGTAGTTATCTATAGATTCCGGCCCATCTTTATGTAAAGCTTCAGCAATTGCAGAGGCTGCTGGTCGTACAGCTGATATCGACGTAGCTTCTCGAATAGCCTGGAAATACTCGCTTACCGGTGAAGTTTCAATTTCTTTCAATGCCGATGCAAGCGATGACAACGAAGCGGTCGAGGAGCCTGCAGCACTTCGAATATTTGTATTTGGAGTGCTATAACCACTGCTGCTTCGAGGAGATTGAGGCGACTTATAGCCCGACCCTGCCGAAGATAACCCGCTAGGAACAAATGACTGAGCACTTGCCGGATTAAACGGTTTGAATTTCGGCGGCATTACAGTATATGCTTGTAGAATAACTAACTTGAAGTTCGGTAATCTAAGGAAGATTGATAAAGTTATAATGAAATTTTTTTAGAATATTTTTTTTTTTGCACAGCCGTACCGAGTAAGCTGCACGTTGAAATGCACGGAGAAAAGCATAAAATATGCTTCAGGAGAAAAATAAAATCGTGTTTGAACAGAAAAAAATATTATATTACAAAGATGTATTTTTTACTTGAAGAATAGAATCAAATGATAGTTTTGATAAAATATTATAGCCAGTTGACACAATTCATGGGCAGCCATGATAACCTTGCATTTTTCAGGCTCTCCTGTCTGTACTGCATGCCATTAATATGGCCTTGACGGCTGGTTTTGCATAGCATGCATAAACATCTTCTTGAACCCGTTACTCAACGACGAAACATCCGCATAGACATTGCTCATCAACTCGTATCCATTAGGAATCACCTTGACATTCCACGTCTGGACTGGCGATCGAAGAGACGTCTTGAAACATAGCAGAAAGTATCCAGCATGCTTATGATCGAAACAGAAGGCATAGATTGATCGTCTGGGATTTGCTTCCGTATATGCAGTCAGCCATTTCTCCACATCGGCCCTACTACCCTTTTGGAATTTGTCATTTGATACCATCTCTTCCACTTTACGAGCCATGGCTTGAATATGCATAATGATCAATTCATCCAAATCTTGATATGTCATATTTCCCACACGCAGAAGTTTCTCTCCAAACGGTCCTGCCACCTCCACCACATCCAGGTGCTGATATATCTGATCGGCAACTTTCCAGGTAATTGCAATATGATCAAATCCACGAGAAGACGGTCGAATAATCAAATCGCCCCCTTGCATTTTTGCCAACTCTTCTTCAGCCTGTCTGCTGTTCAAAGACTTGAAAAGAGGATGTCTGATTATTCGTCCTGCCTGTTTGGCACCCTGTTTCTGTTGATTCGACTTTTCTCTATCTGCTTCTTCAGCAACGAAGTTCCACTTCTTCGGATCCCTATTTCTTCGTCTTCGATCAATTGCATCACGAACAACATGCTCACGTGTATTCAATTCCGCCGTAAAATCCCGATAATTTACATTCACCACCACTGCTCGAATTGCTTGACCAAACCTAAACAACGAAGATGGACGAACATCACGTCGGTCAGTCATATTCTGTCCGTCAATAGTACTCTCAATACCACACGCAAGTCTGGCAACCATCATACGATCAGTGACTTTCCTAAGAGAAGCCGACACGACGGAGCCATTCTTCAGCGTTTCACTGGTCTCACCAGTAAGCATAGTAAACACTTGAATATCAGTTAAAGGTCGTAATGGGGCTCTCTTCTCTCCGTACTTGTTGAGAAGTTCTTCCTTGATCATCTCAAGCGTCAACTTTTTCTTCTGATTGAACTTACGTTCAAGTTCATCGGCATATTCAGATAATATTAACTCGTTAAGCTTTTCAGGATCCTCAGCAAGCAGATGGCCAACAACGCCGCCAGAGGACTCATAGGATGCAACATCTTCTTCATCAAGCTCCAAAGCATCTGCGGCCATTTTCTTGGCAAGCTCATAATCCTCTGGATGAATTCTAGTAGCATCTAATACATCAATTTCTCCGTCATCCCTTGACGTATCTTCAAATGGAAACTTTAAAAAGCTGGCGCAGTTGAAAAAGATATTTTTGGTCATGATCTCTTTCGTGATCAGTTCTGCCCTGTTAACCAAAGAACCTCCAATGACTTGAATTGCTTGTATTATACCAGATGCCTTTCTTGGTCCCAGCCCAGCAATGTATCCAAGCACATTAGCGATGTAGGGGTTATGAACTGCTTCATTCACGTCAACTCCCACCATATTGACATAATCAACAAAGGCAGTCTCTACTGCTTCCTGGAACGTCTCGCTCGGAATTAGATGTTGATTGGGCAGAATCTGGATAGCAGATACTTCAGAGCCAAGAGAAGCATATTCAAGCAGTGGAGACTGCACATACCTTCCCAGAGCTACGCAGTACCTAACAAGGGATGATCGATCGGGAAATTCATTTATCCCTTTTGAAGATGTCTGGAATAACCGAGCGACTTCATCCTGAGCCCAAATAACTTCCAGCTTTGTGTCGCCGGCATCACCACCTGGTTGCAGATTGTCGCTTTGCACAAGCTCTTTCAGGTTCTTGAAGAGAACTGTCGAGTTTACACTAAATCCTGCCACTGCGATAACATCAAGAGCCTGTCTCTTAACCACGTCACTTATGGCAGTTCGAAACTCCACACTCGAAGGATCGCTGAGTTTCAAAGCTTCATTAGGTTGTCCACTTTCGTCCACTACAACAGCAATTATTGCGTCCTTTTTAAACTCGCCCATTCCCGCACTTACAGCGAGAACTTTTGGAATTGTTCCAGAAATGTAAGCAGGTGGCTTGTAAGGAGCTTGATTGAGTCTTTCACCGAAGGCTTTACGAATATCAAAATAAATTTCCCGCGTACAGTCACTTCTCAGCTCTTCACGTATGTTACGGCAAATAGTAGGTATGAGTTTCCTAGATGCCGCTTTAAGAATTCTTCGTCTGCTGTCATTCCATGCCACAGCAATATCTGAAAAGTTATCGGATGCAAAGAATCTGGTGAGTATCTTCTCAAACAGCGTTGTCTTATAATTCGGATAAGAGACACGAACATCAACTAGACCCTCTGCTTCAGCAGCCAGCATTCGCAGATAGAGTTCCGGTTGCAACTTGAGTTCTGCAAAAGTTCGGTTGATAGCGTATTTGAAATCGTAGTAAGGACTTAATTCATCAATCTTTTTAAGACCCTTGTCTGTCAACACAATATCAATCTTTGCCTCTTGCCAGAAATAAGATCGCAGAGTCCTCCTCATTTTCAAATCATAAAATAATTCCTCGGTGAACATTTGTTCAGCTGCAGCCAGTACTTGTTCGGGTGTGGAATAGCTGCCATTAGAAGTGTTGTCACCATTGGCATCTTTGACAAACCTTGCTGCTAGAACCAAAGGAGGCTCTGGACGATCTTCACAAAAGTTTAATCGCTGATCAGCCTCGGTATTTTCGCCAACTTGTTCAGCAGTGAGACCAAAATCCTTAACCAGCTCATAGATTTCGCTGGCTCTTATCCTCTCGAACACGCCAAACCTGCTGCGTTTCTTGTGATGAAATCCATTGGGTTCTTGCGTCTCAGTACCTACTGTAGTATCCTTTTCTGAAGCTTCGCGGATTTGCACTGAATATTTGAACTGAAGATAATCCATCATATCCTGATAATCGACTAAATTTGAAGCCTTTTTCATGCCATCCTCAAACTCAGAGTCATAGACACTAATACTATCGTACAAAGATGAAACGCTTTTCCTCTTTTCATAAAGGCCATGAAATTCGATATCTAGATGAACGATTCGCCACAAATCATCGATTGTCAGTAGCGTTTCAGTCACATAGTTGTCTTCAGTTGTCTCTGATTTGGCAGCTTCATCAAGCTTTGGCGGCACTTTTTTAATATGAACAAGATAATCTCTTCGATGATACCATATGAATGACGGTTCCAACGATTCGCGAGCTACAAATTCAACCGCTTTATGCACAGCAGAGCGAAAATAAGGAGCTAGCTCTGGTCGGGTGTTCAAAAATGCTTTTCTTTCTCCCGAAAGCTTATCAGCAACCCAGTTTTGCTTTTCATGGAATTCGTCCTCACCGAGCTCGTAATCCATTCGAAGGCTTGCACGCAAAATCTGATATCTTTCAGGAACATCAGTGGCACGAATAACATTATCTTCATCGGTCAACAAACGAGCCTTGAGCTCTGCTGGTTCGAAAACGTCTTTTAATTCGACTGTACGCTCCCTTTCCTCCATTTCTTCATCCTCTTCACCTTCAAGAGCCCAGTCATACTCGTCACCTTGACCGAAAACTTCCTCAATCTCAGATATTTTTTCCCTGTCCAAGCCGGCCAAGTTTGCGAGAACCGGTACACCTTTGGTTTTCGATGGTCTAGTACGAATTTCCTCCTCTTCCAAACGACGACGCTCATCATCTGAAAATTCATCCTCCTCAATAAAGTCATCGAACTCGTCCTGAACGGCAGCAGCTTGCGGTTCTTCCTCCTGTTCCTCATCTGAGAAAATATTCGTCAAACGCCTATCTTCTTCACCCGTATCATCCATACCACCCCGTTTTAGGCGCTTAAACCGCTTTTCTTGCTCTCGACGATAAGTTCCGCTATTTTCCAATAGCAGATCCAGATCATCCTGGTCCACCTCGTTATCATCTCCAGGCTCAGCCTGTTTCTCGGTATCGGACTTTTTCTGCTCATCGTCATCTGCTCCTTGAGGTTCTTCGGGCTCAGCTGACACCCTTCTTCTTCTCTTTTTTCTTCTGGGTCTAGCAATATCTTCATCCTCGTCGTCATCAACAATAAAGCCTTCACGAACCTAAAATAAGTTAGAAATTATCGTCAACGGCTCAAAAAACCTCGCTCAAAATCGCATATACTTACCCTTCTAGCTTCCTCCTCGTCATCTTCCGACTCTTCTTCCGACGAATCAGCAAGATCATCATTATCAGGTCCATCAGCATTCTCGTCATCTGGAGACCGAGCGTCGTCAAACACCTCGTCCTCCTTGTCCAAACGAGGAAACAGTTCGTCACTCATAACAGATGTTTATCCAATACACCAAGAAAGAATTGACAATAAAATAAGGAGCCAACAATCCAAAGATGATTGGGCTTTTGAGTTTTGGTGAAGAAGTGAAAATTGATATTGAAAATGATGGTGGAAAAGGTGGGAGGTACGGCTGTGCAAAGGTAATAAAATAAACGAATAAACAGCAAATTCTCCACTTTATAGAACATTCCAATGCCATATAGAGGCATTATAAAATGGACATTTCAGGCCTTTTTTTACATTGTTGCATTTCTTTGTCTACTTTCCAATATTTATATTTATCAGTATGATCGTTTACAGCCAAGTAGATGTTCATGGCCGTTTGGAAAACACAGTGATATTAGGCTTATGGCTTTTGGAGATCCACAAATAACTGGAACATCCAGCTCAACAAGCTTAAGAAAACAGTTGGATGTATATGGAAATGATTACTTTTTGGGGCATTTGTTTTCAGTTATGAATAGACATAAAGATCCCACTCATATAGCTGTTATGGGTGATTTGTTGTCATCTCAGTGGATCGATGACATAGAATTTCATAAACGAGTCGATCGCTTCTCTTCTCGCATTTTTGTCAATCCTACAGTTGATCTGTTTAATATTAGTGGAAATCATGATATAGGGTATCATGGGGAAATGACCAATGAACGTTTAGATCGGTTTATTGACAGGTTTGGCTTGGTTAATTTCGAGCATGTATATGATGCAAGTACTGACCATCCTTGGCGAATTGTCGTCCTAAACAGCTTAGCACTAGATGGGCCTGGGTTTATGGACAAGTTTTCTAAGGACACTAAACAATTTTTGAATGCGTTGAAGAAAAAACCGTTTGCTGGTCCTACGGTGCTTTTACAGCATGTTCCTTTGGCTAAGAGCCATGGACTCTGTAAAGACAATGATTTGTTTACTTATGACGATTCGGGTCTTCTAAGAGGTCAAAATCATTTATCACAGGAATCTAGTCATTTGATTCTCGATAGTATATTTGGTGGTCAACATGCCAAATATGGAGGAGTTATACTCACGGGCCATGATCATTTTGGCTGTGATACAAACTATGTCTATGACAGTGGAACCAAGAAATGGATCAATCAGGCACGCAATTCCTCTACTGAAACAAATTCTCCAGTGATAAGAGAATTGGTAGTAAGAGCTATGATGGGTGAATATGGAGGAAATACAGGACTTTTGAGTGGTCGATTTGAAGAATCGTCGGGCTATGAGTTTGACTTTGCATTATGTCCCTTTGGTGTACAACATACTTGGTGGTTTGCTAAGGTGGTAAGTTATTTATTCTGTGGAGCATTATCAATGGAGATATTACGGCGTTTTTGAAATGGTGAAAACGGTAAAAGAGATAAGGGGGCGATAGTAGAACGATAAAAGTGATTGGCAGCCTATGTACATTATGATAACATGCATAGATAGAATAATAAGCCATGCATGTTCTCAACTTAATTAGTATTATAATAATATTAATATGAATTTTTATCAAATACAATGAACGAAAATATAAAATAATTACAGATTTTCTAAAAATATTCCAATTTCATTGCAATTGGCCAGCATAGTTTTTCCTCCATATAAACTCCTGAGATCATGAACTCTCAAAGTTTAAAACTCAAATCTTCGGAAAAACCAATTCTTCATATCTTCTATATAATCCTCATATAGTCCCTTAATCCCTATTCAAAATATCATTTTCCCCTCTATAATCCCCTCCCTTGTCCCTCTTCTCCTGACCCATATCTTCTCACTGCTTCTATCTCGATAAACCTTTTGGTTGGTCCACGATTTACTCTGATAACCAACCATGTGAAAAGTTCCGGTGGCATTTCCATCATTATTCACCACATTTTCTTATAATCAGCCCGTGCTTTCAATAACATTAACCATGAACTCGGCAGTGTCCAATCTAGTCATTTCGCTTGCGATGATGCAAGTTTCTAAAAAAATCCCTTTTGAAGATGAAAAGGTTTTGTTTTATGCTCGATCCGGTTATATACTGAGTAATGTCATCATTTTGGCCATCTACTTGTATGCCAGATATGTTGTTTTAAGCAAGAACGGTAAGTATTTCTCAAGATGATTCTTATTGATATATGTGTTTTCGGCGGTCATCTTTGCTAACTAGACGTCCAGATTTAACTACTCTCAAGTACGTTCAGCCTGCATCTCCTCTTCAAGGTGACGCTGAACCCAAACTGGTCACCACCACTATTAAACAGTATGATTTGGACCAAATCACTAGTGCAATGAAGGGCATGTTATCAGGTATTGCCATGGTGGCCTTCATGCATTTGTATATGAAGTATACTAATCCATTGTTGATTCAAGCCATTCTTCCTCTTAAAGGTGCCTTTGAACAAAAGGTGGTCTTGATTCATATATTTGGAAAACATCCTATTGGGGACCTTAAACGACCTTTTAAGGCTCCTAGTATGTTTGGTACGCCTACTGAGGGCCCAAGGACTGATAAGAAGGCCATTGAGAATGCTGAAAAGGCTGGTAACGGTGGTGCTAAAAAGGACTAGAAAAATGACGTTTTTTGGCTTCTGATTGAATGTTAAGCTAGAGAAATTTCTAGTAATATTAGTTGCTGTTGTTAGATAAAAACTGCGCCTAGTTGAAACGTGTTATCGGAGTCACGTGGTTAATAAATAATTGAATGCGTATTAATGCAAAAGAAAAAAAAATGACTGTAGACTCTTTCTGAGAAATCGATGAATCTTTTCAACCCTTTTTCCGACTTGTTTCCTCGCTCAATTGCCGAAAAACTTCAATCGTAGTTTGAACTTGCTCCAAATCCGTATATGTTTGAGGTATAGCATCCTCTAAGACATGGATTCGACGTGCTAGATCTTCATATTGAGTCTTGAATTCAGATAATCGTGCCAATTGCTTGGCTGAAAGCATTTCTGTGTTTATAGTGGATGATTTCGCCGATTCCGACTTCAGTACACTATCGAGAACAGCCTTTCTGTTATCGCATTCCTCTTGATATAATCGGCAAAGTTGTTTTGGTATATTTTTACGCATCTCCGTCACTTCTAACGTAGTTTTGTCCAGATCTTGGTACAATTGACGTAATCTTTGATTCAACTCTCTATCAAATGGCTCCACACTTTCCTCCTGTTTTTGTTTAAGAACATCGTCCAAAGGCGCCTCTGATGCAACATCTCTTCCATTAATGACCATTGAATGCTTAGCTGATTCAAATATGTTATCAGCGAATTCCTGCAATAGCTGAGCTACGCGTTCGTGTACGGGATCGTGGATGTTATCCTGTTGACGCGGCAGATCCCGGCCGAGTTTCTGGACTGCTGCTGATAATATCTCATTCTTTAAATACATGACATCTTGAGGAACAAGATGAAATTTCGGGTGGATATCGGACATTGCCGTTCGTGTTGAGAGTGGAAGTTGATAGACGGGTTTCGGGTGAAGCAACACGGTTGCCGTGGCAGCGAGGTATGAGGGCTCACAGTGGTGAAAAATATTTTGTATAAATAAATCTAATTTTTATATATTCAAATAAATATCTTCTTCAGTTGAATCTTTTCATCATTTTTTACTGAATTTATTTTCAGTTTTAGGTGGTAAGTAGCTAGATCTGCTGGGCTCTAGCTTCACGGTCGGCCACCCTCAGAGCTCAACCAAATGTAACTTTAACATCAAAAAGCCAAATAAAAATGCCCCATGCATCATTCTAAATTCCCTGATCCAGCGATTCTCCTTTATCGAGCATACTCAGCATATTATCAAGTTCGTATCTAGAAAACGTCTCCAAATAATCCCATTCAACAGTTTTGTCCAACTCAATACGTCTTCGAGTTTTATAGAGGCACTTCGTGGGCGGTACAGAAAATGTTCTACCGAGTGGAACACTGAATCCTGGAAGCATTAGTTCTCCACTGATATGATCGATTTTGGCATCAACCAGGTCTTGCAATGTATGCATGACTGCAAAAAAACGCAGAGACCAATGGCACTTGTATGTGCTGGCTTTAAAAGCCATCACTGTTTCCATTAGCTGATCCTTGGTACGTTCCAATTCAGACAAGGCTTGCTGGCCCTCTAAGGTATCCGGAGGATCAAACCATTTGACCTGAATCAACTTGATCATTACCAATATGCCGATTTGAAATATATTCATAGCCGCAATTGGTTCGACCATAACCTTTGTGACAGGCGGCAGCTTCATTCTGTTCAAAACCCTGGTTGAATGGTCTACAAACAGTTTCAAATGGTAATCAGTGGTTGGTAGTGATACCAAGATTTTCAGCGTATTTGCCACAATATAAAGTTCATACTCAGCTGAATATTTCTCGTTTTCTTGAAGATAACACTGCGAAAGTAAAGCATCTCCTTGGTAAAGAAGATTGGTATATATACCCATCTCAGGGGGTTCCTCGGGCGATTCAAACGGCTCAAACAGCGGCGACTGTTGGGGTTCCGTATCCACAACGAACATCTCCAAATTCACTTTTTGAATCCAGATGCATATTTGAATCTCAATTGGTCGACGTACCTTCGGATTCCTCAATAATTCTCTGGCGATCAAACTTGGTCTCGACAAAAACGAAGATGTTTGGCTCTCAATGAGAACCACTGCCGCCCAGATTTCATTTCTCTCGCTGTACCCCGTACTCGACTTATCCGGGATATGAAGTCCAAAAGCAAATGCCATAGATACCATTGTTGCTGTCTGTGAATAGGCTGTTTCAAGGTCATCGAGAGTTATCGAGTATATGATGGAGAACACGATTGAGAGAATGCGATTAGCTACTCCGCAGGTGAGGTCCGTGGTACTTTCGTCGTACCAACCTTTAGCACCGCCTAACTTTTGCACCGTCTGGTACATGTCGTATGCAGCTTGTATTCGAGCCTTTTCGATAGATTCATACACAGCATCTTGCTTGTGCAGGCATCTCAAAACACATGCCCAGATCATGAATAGTAAGCGAATCTCGTCTTTGGTAATTTTCAAATCACGAGGATCCGAGTCTTTTGTGTGTTTGAGAGATTCAAATGTCCGATAAATTCTGTCTCTATTCACAAATCTCGATAGCGGCCAGCCGGTGTAGAAAAAATCCAAAAGATCCTTGAGGTGGTTTTCGCTAATGCCATATTGACTCAATTCAATAGATTTCAAGTAGCTTGAGCTATCAAACGCTTCTGTTTGAACCGATTCTAAGCCATATTCCTTTATCATATCCCTCTTGCATAATTTATTCATTATTACTGGCAAAGCACCGCTTCCGAGAACAAATCCATGCTTTATAACCGGTACGCTAGAAGCTTTGACCATCTCTCCGTGATTTCGTTTATATGCATCTTTACGGGGTATTGGTCTGCCAGGAATGCATTTATGCTGGCAACCACGAATAACACATTGCGAGCAAGCTCGTCCCTCACTGTAATTCCTATCACATTTACGCTTGGATTTTTGACACTGAAGACAGCTTAGACGCATCATTTCGACTATATTTGATGGTGACTAAGAATCTTAGAATGGTCCGCCAATTCGGGCTAGGTGATGATGTTCCGCGGAACATTCTAATTTGATGAGACAAGAAACCACAGTTGAGAGAGGGGCACTGTAAACAGACGAATATGGAAAACTATGTGGTATCATATGTTATAATTGTAATATCTCTATAGCGTGTTATTTTTTAGTTAAATTGTGTTATTCTCTCTGAAATGTGAACTTTCGCTCATGTAGGTCACGTGCCGACGATTTCTGATAAGGCTTAGGTTTGTTCTCGTCTTCCACCGTTTTCTTACAACTCTTGTATATTTCTCTTATTTCTCTATATAAATCTTATAAGTGTGTTCGTCTGGCGTATTTATAGCTAGATCCGTGTCTAGACTAGCTTACGGCACTTATGCCATCACTCGCTTATTCCCCAAGACTAGATCGCAGGAGATCCTTTTCGATTATTTCATCCTTTTTGGCGACCAATTCATCGATATCCCAGGTGGCGCTTACGTATCGACCGGCTAAAAAGGCTGCATCTTTACCAGCAAGCCAGGTTATAAAATCGGCCGGCAACTGAGCATCCGTAAGGTACTGCTCTAGCGCGGGCGGCAAGTTATCGAATGACATGACAGCAGATGCCAGTTTTGTCCTGACCAGACCAGGATGGAGTGATACGAATCGAGCCAGTGTCTCAGGCACATCAAGGCCGGCTAATTCCGACCATCGCAAGATGGCTGCCTTGTTGGCTCCGTATGACCAGTTGGCTGGGTATTGTATTCCATATGCCATTGCACTGCAAATAGTTAAGACTACTGCTTGTCCTTGAGCTTTTTTGGCAATTCGGTGCTTTAGAAACGTTTGAGTGACCAGCCACGTGCCGAATACGGTTACGTCAAATGAAGCCTTGGCCTCGTCCAAGTTTACGTCCAGAAAGGGTCCACGCACGGAATCTGCACTGCCGTTTATGAGGATATCTGGAGACTCGGGTAGCGCGTCAAACAGCTTCTCGACATCATCTCTGGAAGCAATATTTGCAGCTATTGCTTTGACTTTGGTGCCTCGTTTGGCCTTCAGTTCTTCAGCTGCTTCCTTCAACGTGGACTCTGATCTGCTAGTCAGAATGATGGTGCTCACTCCTGCTTTGGCTAATGAATCTGCTGTCGCTTTGCCGATACCAGTTCCACCGCCTGTGATCAGTGCAGTTTTACCGGTCAATTCTTTCTTTTCAATCCATGATGATAGGTTGGGATAGGTGTTCCTGTGTTGATCTTTCATTTTCTATCGGAATATCGAGCAAAAGGTATTGGAGCAGCATCTTATTTATATATTTTTCTATTAATACGGCTATTGCAAAGAAGCATAGCTTTCTTTGTAATATGGTGGCATGGTTGCTTAGAAATGCGTAAGGTGTCGTTCCGCGGAAAAATAACCTTTGCGAGGGCATCATGTTCCGCGGAACTGACAGAATTTGAAACGAGCATAAGCCCAACCCCATTCCACTCCGTAGCAGTGCGTGGTATTGCCTTTATTTGGTGATTTTTGCGAATATTCTGCTACTCATCGTGTGCTCCGCGGAGCATTCTTTATCCATTCATTTATTTATACTGTAGTAAGTGACTACTAGTCACCCTTCTCGGCCATCAGCGATAGTGTTCCGACATTAGTTGGCAGATAATGAAAGTGCCAATATTCATTTCATCTGTTTGCTACTTATGTTTATATCTGATATCCTTTGAATATTTTTATTGATTATTCTCAGTTTTTTATTTAAAATTCGCTGTCTTCTGTCGTTATCGTCATTAGGGTTTTGTATGGTGTCTGCCAGGGCCAATTCCCCACAGAAGTTGAACCTCAATTGCAAAAGATGTTCACTGTACGAGTCATCTATTATATTCACTCTTCTTGTTCGTGTTTTTTATGTCATATATATTCTAATCAAGTAAATTCTCAGGGTTACCCGGCCTGTTTTGTTAAATTCCAATAATTTCCTGTGTTATATGCTATGTATTTACTATGCGTAGTATTGAAGAAATGTGCTTAAGAAAAGTTTTAGAAATCCAATCTTCAAGAGAAGGACTTTAAATAGACGAACCAAAGAAATAATACTGCACCATGAAACGGATCATGAAACGGATCAATAACACGAAATAAATACAGTTCAGATAACTTATTACGAAGCTAATCTTTAAAAGAAGCCTATATATTCAACGACCCGTAGCCACGACGAAGTGCATATCTACCAAAAACCATACACTAAACAAAGGTTATCAACAAGAAAATCACAGATACGAATACTAATGAACCATATTTTACTTTAAAAACCTAATAATCCAACTACTTGCCGCGTCACGTGCCCCAATAAATCCAGATCTCGTTTTTTCCTCGTTCCTGTTTACCTCTTTGTTTATATTTCCTCTTTGGGAATCCATCTACCACACCATCAAACCCCCATTCAATTTCCAAAATTCTTACCACATCAAAGGCATCTTTCTTTATTGTTACTGAAGCTGAGTATACTGTGCAATAATGTCATATTTACACAGTATAGAGAATCAATCGCCGAGACCGTCACCCAAACAGTCGGCTCGGACCAAGTATCTCGATGCTGCTTCTTCACCTCTATCAACAAGATCACCAGCTTTGGTGAACTCTACGACTGCTAGAGAAAGAATGCAATCAAGATCACCATCTCCTACGAAGTTTATGCTAGATTCAGAATCTGCCGATTTGCTTAAGCGTTCATCAACGGTGCATTTCAGAACATTGGCTCAGTCACCTACAAACAGAAAAGATCCTACTCAACTGTATATTCCTGGAGTGACTGATCAGACTGACGATTCAGTAGGCATAAATGGGCGTCTAAAGTTGCAGAAAAGTGAGACGTCGGGCAATTGGATGGATAAACAACGCCAAAATCTTCAAGCATATGAATATCTCTGTCACATAGGCGAAGCCAAAGAGTAAGTATAAAGTCAATTGATTTGCTATAAACTTATAAAATTGACACTAACGTATAGATGGATTGAGGCTTGTATCAACGAGGAAATTCCTCCTATTGTGAAACTAGAGGAAAGCCTAAGAGATGGAGTGACCTTGGCCAAGCTGGTTAAACGATTTGCTCCAAATATCGTGCGCAAAATTCACCCAGCAGGCCGACTGGAATTTCGTCATACTCAGAATATCAATTACTTCTTTCAATTCCTTGACCAAGTTGGAATTCCCGAGCTCTTCACGTTTGAACTGACCGATCTTTATGACAAGAAGAACATCCCCAAGGTCATCTACTGTATTCATGCTCTTGGATTCATTCTGGCAGCTGAGGGTCTTGCTCCTCCAATCGGGGATTTAGTAGGACAATGTGATTTCACTGAAGAAGAGTTGCGAAATGCTCAACGTGGATTGGATGCCGCTGGAGTGAATCTACCGAATTTCAAAGGAATGAACCAGCATTTTGGTGGAGAACCCAAGCTATCACAAGAAGAACTGGACAATATCGAGCTTCAAAAGCATCTCGAGAGTATCATTGCACTTCAAGCAATCTGCAGAGGTGCACTATATCGATACCAGTTCAATGCCGACAAATATGTTCTGAAAAGCACTTTCAGCAGCATGGCCAATTTCCAGGGTCATGCTCGCGGCTATATTCTGAGAAGAGAATTGAAGCAAGTGAAAGATAGTTTAATGTATATGGCCGGTCCTGAGGTTGTTCAATGCCAATCATTGGCTCGAGGCTATCTAACTCGTAAGAGCATATCTTCCCTTAATAAAAAGTCAGCGTTGCGTGAAAAACACCTGACCCGGCTACAAGCAGCAGCTAGAGGATTCATTGCAAGAAACAAATACTCTGCTTCGAAAAATGTTATACACGATGCACAAGAGTGGATCAAACCTTTCCAATGCGATATTAGACGGCACCTAGCTCAGACGAGATATGCCAAGCTCAAGTCAGATATTACCAGAGCCAACGCTGGAATAAAGGAATTCCAAAGCATTAGTCGAGGATTTCTTATTAGGAAAAATTTAGCCGAAATGCTCGATGTGTTAGACGAAGAGGAAGAAGTCATTCTTGAGCTTCAATCAATTATCCGCGCAAATACAGCGAGAAAGCAAGTCGGCATGCTTCTGGATACTCTAGAGCTGAATGAGCCATCAATAATACACCTACAGTCGGTATTTCGAGGAATTCTAACCAGATACTCTATCAATATATGCCTGGAAGAACTTGAAGAGCATTCAGATACAATTACTGAAATTCAAGCGTTAACAAGAGGCTTCCTTGTTCGAAAGAAGTTTGCTGACAGAATGGCCTATTTCAAGGCTAATATGGAGAGCGTGATCAAAATCCAGAGTTATGTGAGAGCAAAGAAACAAGGCGACGCATATAAATCTCTGATAACCGGCAAAAATCCTCCTCTATCTACGGTTAAAAGTTTTGTACATCTGCTCAATGACAGTGACTTGGATTTTGAGCAGGAGATCGAACTGGAGAACACGAGAAAACGCGTAGTCGATGAGGTGCGAAACAACGAAGGACTGGAACAGTTCATACAACAGCTGGATGTGAAAATTGCTCTTCTTCTGAAAAATAAAATCACTCTGGATGAAGTCATTAAACACACAAAGAGAGGACTGAGTACTCATACAGATATCAAAGCTACTGACGATAAGTTTGATCTGAAGGCTCTCAATAAGACATCTAGGAGAAGACTAGAGCTATACGAAGGATTATTCTACATACTGCAAACTCAGCCAGCTTATTGTGCACGTCTATTTTTGCGTCTACAAGGAAACGGTCTATCAGACAGCGAATCCAAAGAAATGGAAAAGCTAATCATGACGTTGTTTGGATATTTCCAGAAACCAAGGGAAGAATTCTTCTTGTTACAGCTCATTTCACGCTGCATTCAGGATGACCTCCATGATAGTGAAAATTTGACCTTTTTCCTCAGAGCAAGGTCGTTCTGGTGGACGCTGGTCGGAGCAATTAATAGGGGAACCAGGGAGAAAAAGCAGCTTAAGACTTATATCGGCAGATCAATTTCTTTTATCGCCGAACAAGAAGACTGTGACATCCAAAGTGAGCCTATGACTATCTACAGGGGATGCATTAATGCTGAAGAAATGGCCACCGGGAGAAGATCACAGAGAGATCCTAATGCGTCAGTTGAAGTGGCTATTCAGGATCCTGAAACGCGTAATAAATACGTCAAAAATCTACAGACATTGCGCGAGCTCACTACGGAAGTAGTGACAGATGTTCAGGCGAACGTTGAATCGATACCTTATCATGTGAGGTTCATCTGTCGTGAAATCTTTCAACATGCTAAATCTCGGTTCTCTCGAGAAGCGTCCACAACAGAGAGCCAGCAAAGAGAAGATGAGTTCCTGGCTCTTGCTGGGTATTTCTTGTTTAACGTCTTTTTGAATCCTGCTATTGTTGCTGCCGATAATTATGGTGTAATCAAGACTCCCCTCAGTCCTTTGAAGACGAAGACTCTAAGCGAAATCACGAAGGTTTTGTCGCAGATTGCAAGCCTGAAACCGTTCTCAAGACAAAATGTTTTTCTGCAGCCTCTGAATGATTATGTTAAAGCCAGCATTGTTAACATGCGTGAGTTTTTGCTGTGCGTCATTGATATTCCTGATCTCGAATCCCAGTATGGTATTAGTACTTTTGGAGACTTGACATCTCATCAACGTCCTGCTCTTTATATTAAAGCAGCAGAGATATTGTCGTTTCATTCTCTTATTACTCAGGAGATATCATACATTTGTCCAGAACAAGAGGATTCTCTGAAAGATGTCATAAAACAGCTTGGTGCACTACCAAATGACGCTACCGACATTCTTCATTTGGCGAAATTTAGGGAGATTAAAATCGACTTGAACCCAGGATATTGCAAGATAGAGTCGAAAGAAGCAGAAGCGAATCTTCTCTATGTTGCTACCAAGAGGTGTATGATATATGTATTGCGGGTCCAAAGTGGAGCGAATCTTCTGGATATTCTGGTTTCACCTGTTTCTGAAGAACATGAAGACAAATACAGAGCAATTCTTAAAGAAGAGAAGCTCGAGAAACGTCGAAGAGGTCAAGACTATGACGATATGTACGGCTATCAACAATCATCTATTGCCGACTTATCGAGGATAACATATCGTGAATTGAAGCTCCTCGCTCTTGAAAAGGTTATTGAATTAGAATCTTATGGTAAAATTAGTCGCCAAAATGATTATCAGGAGATTCTCAATTCAATTGCTCATGATATTCGAACCAAAAATGAAAGAAGAAAGGCTCGACGTAAGGAAATGGAGAACTTGAACCAGACTCTTGCAGGATTGGCCGAGAAAGAAAAACATCTTCAGCAACAGCAGAAAACCTACAATGATTACATTGAACAAGCAATGAGCACCTTGCAAGCTAAGAAGACGAAAAAGAAGGGGCTGATTTTACCTTTCACTAAACAATACTTTCATGTACGTGATTTGCAGAAGTCAGGAAGGATGCCTCAATTCGGGTCTTATAAGCATTCGGCTGCAAATCTTCTCGACAAGGGTGTTTTGGTTGATATACAGGGCTATACCGATAGACAGCTCTCTCAAGTGAATTTCACCTTTTCTTCTGATCAGGTCGGTCTATTCAACATAGAAGCTGCTTACGGTTCAATAGCACTTCCTGGAGCCACTGTCGACTTAACGTTGGATGAGCTGCTTTCAGAACAGTACAATAATAAACAGCATATGAGCTTGTTCGATGATATGGTGACATTTAACACTAATCTTCTTCTGCACTTTATCTTCAAGAAATTTTATAGTGATCGACAATAGCGACGTCATATATTTAATAATTTTATTAATGGTAAAAGTTTCAGAATTTTTATTCATCTCGAGGATCTCCGTATTGCCAAATACCAATATGCTCTTTTCGGCAATCATCTTCCAGCTCTCGAAGATGAGAGAGAGTTTTTGAATACTGCGAGGATTTTGCCCAGGCAGGTAATTTTTGTCTAACGAAAGCATACCCGTTGTAGATCAAATCACTATTAATAGTGTCCTCAGGGTCAGAAGAGTCCGTTGTATAAAGAGTAAGAGAGCTGGGTGTACCAGAAAAGTCCACATTAGCAACAAGTTTCTTGTTAACAAGATCTTTTTTCTCAAAATAGGAGACATAGTCCTCGACATGCTCCTTAAGAGAGGGAACTTCAATAAAAGACAGCTCAGTGAGAGAGGAAGAAGCAGCAGGAGTCTGAAATTGCGCAGGAAGTTGGCGAAGAGAAGAAATACCGATAGTTTCAATCGAGCCGACATCAATTAAACTGACTCGATAAATATCCTTCTCATGATCAATTATTTTTGCTCTATAATAGTCGCGACCAGAAACATAAGTTACAAGCTGGTTTCTTTTCGGTATGCCTTTCAGAGGAAATTGTGCTGAATTTGCAGCAGCCGTATTGAAGCTTGACAGCTCAGCACTTAATTTCTGAAAAGCAGCATCCGATTGTTTTGTTCGGTAAAAGATGTCCCCATCCGGAGAAATGTGACTAAGAATAACGTCAATATAGTTCTTGGAGGGTTCTAATGATAGTCCCTTCGTAGAGTCAACCAAGTCAGCAGCAGGAGCTGGGGCCTCCTCAACGTAGTCTTTCCAAATTCCCTTCTGCTTCTTCTTAGCATCTTCTTCCGCCTGGAATAATTCGTCAGCATAACCCGAATTCTGAGCGGCATATTCATGCACTTCAGCAAGTCCCTCGTTCACAAGAGATACGGCAAGTGGTATGCTAGAGGACGGAAGCAATAAGTTACCAATGAAAGCGCCAGTTTTATCCGTATCAATAACAGTGAAAGATACATCGCGTTGCCATAGTCTCTTGGTTACATATTTCAATGCCAAATCTCCACAGGGTTCTTGAGGACGAGGAACCTTAATGCCAGAAAGAACCAAGGCTAGAGAACAATTTTCTCTAGGTACCAGTATTCTGAATCTCCCGCCATTGGAAATATAATCAATAACACCAGATATTCTGCCTTGCCGTTGAAAAGAAGTAAGATAGCCTTTTGCTTTGGTAACGGTTTCAGAAGCATCGACAGTTCTAGTTGATGGAGGTTTCGATTTAGAATGAATTCCCCGATTGGCAGAGCTGGCAGCCTGTTCTTTTTCCACCAGCTCATCCCATACTGGAGATCTATCCTTGTCATCTTGTCGGTGGTGAATAACTGTGGCATAGCCTTTTTCGACAATCTGCAAAGAAATGTCATTGTCCTGAATTATCAAACTCACAAGTTCACGCTCGTCAAACTGATCAGTCTCAGGCCTTACGGAAACCACATCGACATGAACTTTTTTGCCAATAAATTTGGATCGAGAAAACTCCTTTGCGAGTGCAGCATGCGCCTCTCCGCCGGCATCACCTTTTCGAGGTGCTCGAATCGATGCCAATTGAACTGTAACTTCTTCATCATTTGGCAAAAGCAGCACGTAGGTGTCTGAAGAAACAACTCTAGCAATGACTGCATCATATGACTTGGAGTTTCCGGTATCCGAAGAGTCTTTCCATATATTCAATTTCTGCGATTTTGCCAGGCCCTCGGCTTGTCGCAAACTTTGCATCTTCTTTGATCCAAGATACTGGGATTGCCAATCGGCCACAGTCGCCAGGCCAGCCTTGAGCAGAAATTCGCCAATATCACCAACTGGATGATCTACTCGGACAAGAGGGATACCAGTGGAGGATTTCTCCAAAAATTGTACTTTTACAGAGCGCTGAAGAAGTCGCGCACTAACAAACTGTTTAGCAGACTCTCCAAACGGTTCAGCAGGTGAATCAGGACCTTCTGATCGAGGAGTTTTTATGCCTGCAATGAGAACAACACCAACAAAATGCTGTCTTGATTTTTCGTCCAAAATAACACGAACTTGTAGTCTGTTACCAGATAGCACCCGTTCAACAATTGCAGGATATTCGGTTGAATTGGGGCCGAAATCAATACTGTCTGGGAGGGCTGATTCAAGCTGGATCGAGTGAGTCGAAGGTCCCCAAATACCACGTTTAGCTGATTTGGCACTTCCCTCGGCCTTCTCAAGCTTTTCCTTGTATTCTTCAAATTTCTCCTTTGAGGAAGAGTCGTCTCGTAGTTTAACAGCGCCTTGATCAAGAGATTTTTCTATCAAAGACGAGAATACAGGAGCCATGATATCGCCATATTCATGAGAATTCACAGTATACAGAACCTTGAATTGAACCTGCTTGTTCACCAGCAAGGAGCGGAGAAATTCCCTCGATTCAAAGCCATACGGTTCATTTGAACTCAATCTTGGTGCAGATACGTATGCCAAGGACAGCTGACGTTCACCAGCTGGATTGTTCAGAGGCGCTAGTACAATTGTATCACCTGATAGGACAGTTTTTACTTTAGCTGAGTAGATCGGCATTAATGAATGTAGTTTTACTTGGAAATGAAAAGGAAAACAAGCGGACTGTAAAACTGGGCCTGAATATGCCAGCAGATGTTAAAGTTAAATCGTTATAAGGATGGTCCCAGCGAATGAAATTCGGCGGTAGTCCGAGATTACAGAGGAGAATCGAGGGAGAATTCATATAAATACCATTGGTAATATTTTAACTGAGAATATAAATTTAACTAAGTAGGAGTTATTGTTTTCTGACAAATAGACGTAGACGATCTTGTACGATCTTGTATGATCTTCTAGATCTCAATGGCCCTCAACCATCTCCAACGAATCTCTCCACAGACGATCTTCCTCCTTTGGATCATAAGTCTGCTTCACCCATCCAGTTCCAAGCACATGGCCATCGTCTTCACCCCGCTCCGATTCCTTAAGATCCTCCAAATATTTACCACCCTTGGTCTCCCACTCTTTGCCCACAGCAGCCCACACGGTGGTTGCTGCACCCTGTTCCGGTGACTTCAGAATCTTGACAATATAAGGAGCCGAAAACAGTCTGACCACTAAGTCAGGAGGCAAGTTGCGCGAGATTTCCGTGTTGATGGCACCGGGATGGAGACTGGTAGCATGTAATCCTTGATCACCGTATTCCCTCTCGATCTTGTTAGCCAAATACACAGCTGCCAGCTTCGAGTTATTGTAAGCCTTATCATGAGTGTATCCGCCTTTCTCGAAATTGTAATTGCCAGTTTCGGGGATCGCTGCAGCACGGTGAGCTGAGGACGTTACCACGACCACGCGAGAGCTGAATCCCGGAGTCACACTAGCAAGCAAGGATTGCTTCAGTAGTTGAAAAAGCAAGAAAAACCCTAGATAATTGCTAGACAATTGGGCCTCAATGCCATCCTCGGTCAGCGTATACTTTTCCAGGCCCAGAACTCCTGCACTGTTGATGAGGATATTGACCTGACCCTTAGCAAGGTCCAGAATTCTCTTTGCACCAGTACGAACAGTCTTGAATGAATCAAGATCCATCTCGACCAGAAAAACACGACCTGGTTCTAAAATGCCGGGAAGGTTCTTGTGAGCTTTCTCCAGGTTCCGTGCAGTCAGAATCAAAGTGGCTCCTGTAGCTTTCAGGGCACGGGCAGTCTCGACGCCGATACCCGCCGTAGCTCCAGTGATGACAATAACTTTCCCCGCTAGTTTGCCTTCTAAGTTCTCATCCTTGATAATCTGCAGAGCAGTCGGTCGGGAGTCTCCAGCACCTTGAGGGTCAAGATGCTGCTTAGCATAGGGATTAGACGAACTCATATAGCTCTAATTAACTAGAATACGAAGATTCCATTGATTAAAAGTCTATATATGTTCATACTAACAGGATTTCTAAGCTGTCCAAGCCGCAGCACGTCCCTCCGCGGAGTTAGCATTATTAGTCACAGCACGTGACCATTACGAGCCATTATCCACAGGAATGAAACTAAATGACTTTACTTCCATAACTTCAGCAATATTAATACCAAAAACATAAAAAAGAGTCTAGTGTAGGTAACAAGATGAAGATGGTGTTATGTTCAACAATGTTTTCGGCCACGTGACCACGTTCCAAAATATACACACAGGCTTTCTCCCAGTTTTTTGTGACAACCAATAGAACTTGGTGTTCGTCTCCTTCTTCTTCCCACAACTCAAGCGATTTGTTACTAACAGAAATGGTTGGTCCCCGTTTAATTCCACGCATTTCTCGAAATGCATATCGATCTATGCAATCGAATCATAAGATGTTCGGCATGGCTCATCGTCATATGGCCACTGCAACTACAGGTGCCGGTAAAATTAAGTAAGTGTTGAAATGGCATAGAATTGGTTATTGTGTGAAATTGAGTGCTTGAACAGACTCAATGATGAGTAGTTTGGTTTTTGATGAGATGTTATAGTCATTGAAGGATGCTTGAATACTCTAGATGGTCATTGGCTGCTTGATGCTGTTGTTGGAGTTTCTCGGGTTTGATTTCATCCACCTCATCGTCATGAAACACTCAATTATCGGGCCGACAATCGTTTATTTACACACAATTCTTTTTATTCAACTATTTCAAACATAATCACTAACTCTTTTCTCTCTAGAACCGTCATTGGTGCTGTTGTTGTAAGTAGCAATTATTACAAGTGAAATTTTGTCGGGTTGATTTTTCCAAAATGGTCCCTGCAACCAATCAACGGCCAGCATTGGGGTTGTACACTGTTGAAAATTCAACACCCAGCAACAACAACAAAAAGTATAATAAATCAATGAATAAAACAGCTAACTTTATTTAGGACGTGCAATTCGAACAGGAGAACTTGCCTGCCATTTTGAACGCCTTGACTATCAAGCGTCAGGACGGCTCCAGCTTAGTCTTGGAAGTCGCTCAGCATTTGGGTGAAAACACCGTTCGAACCATTGCTATGGATGGTACCGAAGGTTTGGTACGAGGTACCGATGTCGTCGACACTGGTGCTCCTATTACTGTTCCCGTGGGCCGAGGAACCCTGGGACGAATTCTCAATGTCATTGGTGAACCCATTGATGAGAGAGGTCCTGTCAAGACTGACAAATTCCGACCCATTCATACTGAACCTCCTTCTTTCGAAGATCAATCGACATCTGCCGAAATTCTTGAAACTGGTATCAAGGTTGTCGACTTGTTGGCTCCATATGCTCGTGGTGGTAAGATTGGTTTGTTCGGTGGTGCCGGTGTCGGCAAGACTGTGTTCATCCAGGAACTTATCAACAATATTGCCAAGGCCCATGGTGGTTTCTCTGTATTTACTGGTGTCGGTGAGCGAACTCGTGAAGGTAACGATCTTTACCGAGAAATGATAGAGACTGGTGTCATCAACCTGGAGGGAGAATCCAAGGTGACCCTTGTTTTCGGACAAATGAACGAGCCTCCCGGAGCTCGAGCACGAGTTGCATTGACTGGTCTGACTGTTGCAGAATACTTCCGAGATGAAGAAGGTCAGGATGTGTTGCTTTTCGTCGACAATATTTTCCGATTTACCCAGGCTGGTTCAGAAGTGTCTGCTTTGCTTGGTCGAATTCCCTCTGCTGTCGGTTACCAGCCTACTTTGGCCACTGATATGGGTGCCCTTCAGGAACGAATTACTACTACTCAAAAGGGTTCAGTAACATCTGTACAGGCTGTCTATGTGCCCGCTGATGATTTAACTGATCCTGCTCCTGCCACCACTTTCGCCCATTTGGATGCCACCACTGTGTTGGACCGATCTATTTCGGAATTGGGTATCTATCCTGCCGTCGATCCTTTGGGATCTAAGTCTCGATTGCTTGATGCTTCTGTTGTTGGCCAGGAACACTACGATGTTGCTTCATCTGTCCAGCAGACATTGCAGGCTTACAAGTCTCTTCAGGATATCATTGCCATTTTGGGTATGGATGAATTGTCAGAAACTGACAAGCTTACAGTCGAACGTGCTCGAAAGATCCAGCGATTCCTTTCACAACCATTTGCTGTTGCCTCAGTTTTCACTGGTCTTGAAGGACGACTTGTGTCTCTCAAGGACACTGTTCGATCGTTCAAGGAAATCCTTGAGGGTAAGCATGACAATCTTCCCGAAGCTGCTTTTTACATGGTTGGCGATATTGAAGAAGCTGTTGCCAAAGGTGCTAAGTTGGCCGAGGCATAAGCAAAAAAAGGAGGTATTCACAAGTAAAAACTCGGAACGTACAAACTTTACTACCTTGATTTAGACAAATGATTTTTAACAATAGTAGCAATGACGTTGGCGTTGTTTTTCCTCCCGTGTAAGCGAAGTATAGTTATCTGTTTATAAAAATAGACGACATTTTAAAGACTTCTGTGTTTTTTTTTTCGATCCATTGGTTGCATCTTGTCGATCAGGCTACATTTATGCTGCATTATATTAGTAAAATGTTGGATGTACTTGGAGAATGTTGGATATGCTTGTAGACCCTTGTAGTTTTATGTCGAGATCTGTTGATATTATTGGCCTTCAGCATATGTCACATTTGTCACTGAAAAATTATAAAAGAGGCATGAAATTTCCAAAATGTCAGTAATTTGAAACATCTTCCAGTTTATGAAATCAAAAAAATGAAACTTTCTGTGGTTATTGCCTCAATGGGTATGGCTAGTGCGGCCCTGGGTGAAATTTATCTCGAAGCCTTCTCAAATAACACTGAGACCAACGGATTGATTGTTAGCTCAGTTGAAGAACCATTTAATCAGCATTGGATTACTTTGGATTATCCTTCTGTTGCCCAGGGTTTTACATTTTTAGATTATGCTCTTTACGCCAATTTTTCCGATACTTTGACATATCAATACCTTTCTATGTCATCAGATTTTCCCGACGGTGCCATGTACCCTTATTTGGAGCTCAAGAGTGCAGAACCTGACGTTCGACCGAACCTTGATTTTTTCTTCACTGATGATGATGTGGTCTTAGCAAATGGCACTGCCACTGCGTTTTGGACTTGTAAAAACATCGGTGATCCAGATAGATATGACAAGTGGTTCCTTATGTGGAATTTGAATTCCATGGCCGGACCGGAATATGACTGTCATCAAGTTGAATTATATAAGTTAGGAAACTAGACAAGTTCAAAGGCAAATATTGCATGATTATGTGACTGGTATATAGAATAGAGTAGAATAGAATAGAAAATATATTTTACAACAATTAAACATGTAAATGCTTGTAACTTTTCCTTAAATGAGCCCATTTTCTCGGAGTGTCGCTTAGGATGCGGCAAACAATGCATAGCCGCACCACCAACAACCGTTGAATAGCTGGCCGGCAAGTTTTAAAATAAGTAAATTTCGAGAATAAAAAATTCAAATTAATAAATAAATTTCCTGAATGTTTTTTTTATTTGATCAAATCTCAGTAATAAGGATGTTGAGAAAGAACCTTAACAACACCCTGGTCTTGAGGAAGTCTGTTACTCATAAGGACAGTGTTCCATTGTGCAAGGAAATCTTTGAAGGGTAAGCATGTCAATCTTCCGGAAGCTACTTTTTTGCAGTTGACCTTATCAAGAAGCTGCTACCAAAGATGCTAAAAATTGACCAGAGCATAAGACAAAAAAAGGATTGTAGTGGCAATGAGCCTTTTTCTCCCTCCCATGTAATAGTAGTAAGGGACGAGTTTTTCACCGCAATGGGAAATGGTGTCGTCAAGGTGAATATTGACACTGACACTCAGTATAGTCATCTGTTTATAAAAATAGACAACAACCTGAAATAATTCTTTTTTCCCCCATTCAACTCAATTAGTTATAAAGCGATGCTGATCATGGTCGTCATGTTACATCCACTGTTGTAGAAGGTTGGATTTTGATGACTATGCGGAGAACATCTATTTTTATCGCGGGTTGAGCTGACGTCACAGGGACATGTCATCGACCTTTGAGCTTGGCATTTTATCCATGAAAAATATAAAAGGAGGATGAAAATTTCAAAATAAATTCAATTAAAAGACAGTTGAGGTTGTAAAGAGAAGAAAAAATGAAATTGTCGTTGGTGATCGCATCATTGAGCATGGCCAGTGCGGCCCTCGGTGACATCTACTTGGAAGCCCTGTCTAATAACAATGAGAGCAATGGATTGATTGTTAGCTCAGTAGACGAAGGAGAAACTGGAAATTGGATTACTTTGGATTATCCTTCTGCTGCAAGGGGCCTCACATATTTGGATAATGCTCTTTATGCTAATTTATCCGATACTTTGACATATCAATATTTCTCAATGGAGGATTTCTACGGCAGCTATGCCTATCCCTATGTGGAGCTCAAGAGTGCACAACCAGGAGTTCGACCAAATCTTGATATTTCATTCAGCGACACTGATTTGGTATCAGCGAATGGTACTACTGAAGCATTCTGGGCTTGCAAAGATATCGGAGATATTCAAAAGTACGACAAGTGGTTTCTCATATGGAATGTGCATGGCATGACTGCTCCAGCTCTTCATTGCCATCAAGTTCAATTATACAAGCTGGGGAATTAGGAAAATATGGCGAAATGACTACTCGGAACTGAAATGTACTATATAACTATATAAAAGAAATTCTATCATTAAGTCAATTGAATATTCATAGAACTCACTTGTATTGCTCAAAGCCCATGGTTTTCATTCATTTAGAGTTTTTTGAATGATGCGGCAAGTCTGCACAGCCGCACCATGATCATGAATGGCTGGTTAGCTCAGAATTTAACATCGCAATCTTGACAGAAATATCCTAAGAATATTAATATCGAAATAGCTCATTCAAGAGTCGTTATTTTCTTACTTTTCACTTTCTTTCTTCCTCATATCACCTTATCATATCTCCCCAGCTTCTCATGGAACCTCAAAACATCCCACTCACCCAAAAGAGTCAGACAGACCCAAATCTCCAATTTTTCAGTCATATCAATTTATCACACCAACCAATAAGCCGGGATTCAATCAGACAAGTCCGTTTCCAACCGCTCCCATATCAAATACCGACGTATTTCGCTCGTATTATTCATAGGGACAGGGAAATTATATGCTAAGAAGCTTTATTTTTAAGAAACGCGTATTATATTTGAAACCCCTCTCTATTGTGCCCAGTCATTTTTCAACCATGGCAAACTCTAACGAATGGACTTCAACAAAGGTAAGTGGCAATTTTTTTCTTCATACAATAAGCTTATAAGCTAACTTTGAAAGGTCCGTGATACTTATTTGAAATTCTTCAAGTCTAAAGGTCATGAATTTGTGCCTTCTTCGTCGGTTATTCCTTACGAGGATCCAACCTTATTGTTTGCAAATGCCGGTATGAATCAATACAAACCGATATTTCTTGGAACTGTCGATCCTTTATCATCATTTTCCAAGCTCAAGCGTGCTGTCAACTCTCAGAAGTGCATTCGAGCTGGTGGTAAGCATAATGATTTGGAAGACGTTGGCCGAGATAATTATCACCATACGTTTTTCGAGATGCTTGGCAACTGGTCTTTTGGCGATTATTTCAAAAAGGAAGCTGCTAGTTATGCATGGGAACTTCTGACAGAGATATACCAGTTGGACCCTGAGCGACTGTATGTGACGTATTTTGGTGGCCATGCTGAATCGAATCTTGAGCCTGATTTGGAAGCCAAACAAATCTGGCTGGATCTAGGGGTGCCTGAAAAACGCATTCTTCCTGGTGATTATCACGACAATTTCTGGGAAATGGGTGATCAAGGACCTTGTGGACCTTGCTCAGAGATTCATTACGATCGTATTGGTGGCCGAGATGCTGCGCACTTGGTCAATATGGATGACCCAAATGTGCTTGAAATATGGAACTTGGTTTTCATGCAGTACAATAGAGAAGCTGATGGAAGTCTTCGTCCTCTCCCTGCAAAGCACATTGATACCGGTATGGGATTCGAGCGGCTTGTTTCCGTAGTACAGAATAAGGAGTCAAATTATGACACCGACTGCTTTACTCCTCTATTTGATAGAATTCAGGAACTTACTGGAGCCCCACCATATCACGGTACATTTGGAGAACAGGATAAGCATGGCATTGATACTGCCTACAGAGTTGTTGCTGACCATGTGAGAACTTTGACATTCTCACTTGCTGATGGCGGCGTCCCTAACAATGAGGGCCGTGGATATGTTTTGCGTCGAATTCTCCGACGAGGTGCACGATATGTGCGAAAGTACTTTGATGTGCCAATTGGAAGTTTTTTTTCGCGCCTTGCTCCAACCTTGATTGACCAGATGAAAGACATTTTCCCTGAGTTGACCAAGAACACAGAGGATATATTCCAGATTCTCAACGAAGAGGAAGAGTCATTTGCCAAGACCCTTGATAGAGGAGAAAAGTTATTTGAAAGATATGCATCCAATGCGAAGAAGTCCGACACGAAAGTTCTTAATGGCCGGGATGTATGGAGGTTGTACGATACTTTCGGCTTTCCTGTTGACCTGACTCGTCTCATGGCCGAAGAAGCCGGTTTAACAATTGATGAAGAAGGGTTTGAAAAGTCGAGAATTGCTTCCCTGGAAGCGTCCAAAGCTGGTAAAAAGGCTGCTGGCGAGCAATTGCTCAAATTGGATGTTCACGCATTGGCAAAACTTGAAGCTAACGACGATGTTCCTCGAACAGACGACGCGGCAAAGTACAATAAGAGTGATATAAAGGCCAAAGTTGTGGCTATATACGATGGCAGTTCTTTTACTGAGTCTGCAGAAGCATCAAAAGCCAATGCTCAACTTGGTATTTTGCTCGATAAGACCAATATGTATGCTGAGCAGGGTGGCCAAGAGTACGACACAGGGAAAATCACTGTTGACGGTGAATCGGAATTTGATGTACAGAATGTTCAATCATATGGAGGATATATTTTGCATACAGGTTATATCACCTATGGCAGTTTCAAAGTTGGCTCCGAAGTAATAGTGGAATATGATGAACTTCGACGATGGCCAATCCGCCACAACCATACTGGAACTCATATATTAAATTATGCACTTCGAGATGTCCTTGGAGATGGTGTTGATCAGAAGGGTTCATTAGTTAGTCCCGAGAAATTGCGATTTGATTTTTCCTACAAGTCGGCAATTCCTATGGAAGATATTGCAGAGATTCAAGACATTTGCACCATCACAATCGACAAGGATTCTGAGGTATATGCGAAGGAGATCCCACTTACGCTCGCTAAGAAGATATTTGGACTTCGTGCTGTATTTGGCGAGACTTATCCTGACCCGGTTAGAGTGGTCAGTGTAGGTGTTCCTATTGAGTTATTGATAAGAGAGCCTTCCAATGAAGAATGGGGAGATTTTTCTATTGAGCTTTGCGGTGGAACTCATGTGAATAACACTCGCGAGATAAAAGAACTTGTTATCACTGAGGAATCGGGCATTGCAAAGGGTATCCGACGAATGGTTGCTGTAACCGGTAATGCGGCTAGAGCAGTTCAACAACGAGCTACATCGTTTGGCACTAAGTTAGATGAGCTTGAAGAGATGCCTTTTGGACCAGCAAAGGAAGCCAAGTCTCGTGCTCTGAGTGTGGAACTCAAACAGTTGAATGTATCTGTGTTGGACAAGGATAGGCTCAATACTCGATTCAATGAAGTGCAGAAGAGAATTCAGGACGAAGTGAAAGCTGGTCAGAAACGAGAGTCCAAGGCTGCTGTGGATCATGTTATTAAGATCTTTGATGGTGAGAATGCACCCAAGTTTGCTGTTTTGCACGTTAATGGAATCTCTGCTAATTCCAAGGCTTTATCAGAAGCAATGAACTATGTCAAGAACAAGCTTCCTGAAAAGGCTGTTTATCTTTTTGCAGGTTCTGAGCATGAAGGAAAGGTCGCACACGGAGGTTATGTTTCTCAGTCTGTAGAAGGAGTTACTGCAGCCGATCTGGGATCAGTTGCTTCGAAACATGTTGGTGGACGAGCAGGTGGTAAAGGTACGTCCGTTCAGGGAACGGGAGATGCACCTTCTAAGATCCATGAAGCAATTGATAATATTGAGAAGCTCTTTAAAGAGAAATTGAAGCTATGAGGAAATTTTTAGAAAGTATAGAGATACTTTGAAGATAAACTTAATATAGGAATTGAATATATACTCCACTTTTGTTACAAATGTCAATTAGTTTTCTTCCTGCTCGAATTGAGCATGGAAATATGCACATAGCCCCTGATAGTATCCAGATAACTTTAAATAGTCAATCACCAAGTGCTCATTTGGCTTTTTGAGAGATTTCAACTGTTCTAAATCGGTATTGCGAGGCAAAAACATGCACACATTAGAAGTTAGAAGGCGAGCATGAGCCATAATGTCAACTATGGACGGATCCGAGGCCTTTAAACTCCAATGCTCAACTTCTTTATATGCAGGTCCACCCCATGGAGGACTCATGAATATTACACGATTCCTATTGAATTTAGGACGATAATCAAAAAAGTCCAATTGTAGGAATTCAATTCTATCATCTACTCCATATACCGCAGTATTATTCATGGCTAATTCACAGGTTTCTCTGTCAATTTCTATATATGTAACGTTACTAAGGTTTGGATGTAATGCCAATTGAATAGTATTACCACCTGCACCACCAAAAGCATCTATAATTTCCGTTGCGTCTGGATAAAACTCTGCTATTCTACAAGCTATTTGAATTGCAACTTTCTCTGGAGTTGTACTGAACCATTGTTGGTAGTTCAGTTGGATTCCCTCGTCAAACTTGGAGAATATCGATCTACGACGACGATAATACCTAGGTAGTTAATATATGAAATAAAGTAAACATATCAAACGAACTCACCTTGCAATTTCTGGAGGAACATGCAATTTTTTTTTCTTGACCATTTGTCAAAAGGGTGAAAAGGTCAAATCTCGGCACGTGAGAATTAGTGCCTGGGAAAGTTTCGCAGGAACTTCAAGGCTGTGAGCCACACCTTGACACCATGGTCCGCCTTAAAACACGATATTTACTGTTTGAAATCGTATATCCTACAGAGTTACATTATAATGGAAATGATCATCAATATAGCATAGATATTCATAGACCATCTCCAGGCTTTATAGATAATCGTAAGCTTTCACGAATTTTAAGAGAATCTATACTAGAAAACTTTGGCGAACGAGGGGCTGGAGCGGTGAGCACGACTTTGGCAATAAAATACTTCTCTACTGCGACATCTACAGGAATTGTTAGAGTTTCTAGGGATCATTTCAGAACCGTATGGGCAGCTATAAACTATATCACCAGGATAGATGACATACCAGTAACGATGAGAGTTGTTCGAGTTTCGGGGACAATTAAGAAATGTGAAAAAGCAGCAATTGCTAGGAATAAACAGATGATCAATAGTAAATTGCACAAATCATTGGCAGCATTTGAATCAACGGATAATGTCGAGGAAGTGGGGGATTAGCAAATAGATACTATGAGCAGCATGGAAGCACATCAACATCATTAAAGCATTTAATAGCATTATAGCATATTATGGGTAATTTAAACGTAACGATCATTATTGAACTGACTAGGATAAAAACCAGGAATATTCAACACAAAACTATATTTCTTGTTACTTGACATGCACCTGATATTTCACTATGGATCATCCGAGCTTGATACCCAAAGCAGTAATACGGGCCGCGTGAGCGCGAAACAGAACTTTGCTGGATATTCAATTGAAACCTGAATATTTCATTTCAATGCTTTTTTTTCGGAATTTCGGTATTTTTCCTATTCAAAATCCATTCAAGCTAACTTCACATGGACATTATTGAGATTGTGTAGAACGATATCTTCATCTCCACTGATGAATCGGAATGCCTAACTCAACAACGGGCTTACAATTAGGGCAATCGCATCCCCCGAGGTCGCCACTTCGAATTTTCGCATTTGCCACTTACCATTCCTCTATGACTAACAACAATTGCTTTTGACCTATCAATTGGGCAATTTTTTCTGCAAAAACATCAGCCTAAGAATTCAAAAAACTTCTTCGGCCGGAATCAAATGCCATTCAGCAAAGAGAATTCATCCATAAAATAATCACAAGAAAAAAAACCGTAATTGACAAAAAGTAAATGTTGCAAGAAAAAGAAATCTCTACTAAAATCGATATTTTGTTTTATGCTGCATTTCGCCACCAGAACTTCGCATATATAAAGGCTCTAAATTTCTTCTTGAACACCGCCTGACAGAAAAAGCATGACTTGCGAGAAAACGTATGTGTAATCGCTATGAAATTATATTAAAAATCATTTCTGACATTTAGCAACCCTGAAATTCTTCCCGATAATGCTAAACCAGTTCATTATACTCTGACGTTGGAGCCAGACTTGGATAGGTATACTTATACAGGTCATGTGGAGATCAAGTTAGATATCAAGAAGGAGAGCTCGTTTATTGAATTAAACAGCATTAATATCAATTATGATAACGTTATTATTTTACAAGGAGAGTCATCACAAGAACCTACCCTAAAATACGACTCCAAAAATGAGGTGACCCGATTTGACTTCGAGGAGCCATTGAGTCCTGGAGAAGCACTGTTGATCATTGATTTCGATGCTGAATTAAATGATCAGCTTGCTGGATTCTATCGATCTGTCTATGAGCAGGATGGAAAGACAAAAATCATTGCTACTACTCAAATGGAAGCTGCTGACTGTCGAAGAGCATTTCCTTGTTTCGATGAGCCTGCTCTGAAAGCTACATTTGACATAATTTTGGTTCATGACAAAAAATATACTGCTTTATCGAATATGGATGTCAAGAAGGAATTTTTAAATGAAGCCGGAAAACGAGTGTCTGTTTTCAATACCACTCCGATTATGAGTACTTACCTTCTGGCATTTATAGTCGGAGAACTTGACTATATTGAGAACAAGGAAGACTTTCACGTACCAATCCGCGTCTATTTTGCTACTGGGAGTGCCGCAAATTTCAAATTTGCTCTTGATTATGCTGCAAAATGCTTGAGCTTGTTCGAGAAGAAGTTGGGCTCGGCCTATCCTTTACCTAAACTTGACATGATTGGCTTACATGATTTCTCTTTTGGCGCCATGGAGAATTGGGGTCTAGTAACTTATTCTCTAGACTCTTTGCTGTATGATCCTGAAAAGGATTCAATAAAAGCAAAGACTGTCGTAGCTTCAACTGTAGCACACGAGCTGGCACATCAATGGTTTGGAAACCTAGTCACAATGGAATGGTGGGACGATATCTGGCTCAACGAATCTTTTGCTACATGGCTAGCTTGCTATTGTGATAATTATTACTTTCCTGAATGGAATGTATGGGATGCACATATAAAGGAAAATGTCATTTCGGCACTGAATGCTGATTCTCGACGAGCATCACATCCGGTACAGTTTCCTATAGTCAGCCCTAAGGAATTTGGTTTATTAATTCTTCCTATTACTTATCAGAAAGGCTGCTCTATATTGGGAATGATTTCTAGATACATTGGCGAAGAAACGTTTCTCAAGGCTGTTTCTGTTCATCTTTCTCGTCATGAATATGGGAATGCTACAAGCTCTGACTTATGGAAGGCTCTTGACGAAGTCTCAGGAACAGACGTCTCAGGAATGATGAGAGTTTGGACCACGAAAACTGGATTTCCCGTACTACAACTTGAAGAAAACGGTAATAAAGTGACAGTTAGACAGCAGCGGTTTTTGGATACAGGTGATGTGAAGCCCAGTGACGATGCCGTCATATTTCCATTAGATCTTGCCATTCTTACTGAAAGTGGTATCGACCATACTTTATTTGACAAACGATCGGCAACTATTGATATTGACTCGGAATTTTACAAAATCAATGCCAATGCAATAGGTGCTTATAGAGTTGCATATCCTGAAGAGCGATTTTTCAAGCTCGTTAGGGCTGGTAGAAAGGGCATATTATCTGTTGGTGACAGAGTTTCTCTTGTTTCTGATAGTCAAGCTTTAGCTATTGGTGGCTATCAACGTACTTCGGTATTGTTGGAATTGGTCTCACGATGGAAAGAAGAGACATCTTATATTGTGTGGCTAGAAATTCTTGACAGCTTGGCCTCTGTATTATATACTTTTGATTCAGTGGAGGAAAAGGCTCTCATTAAGTTTTATAAGGAAGTCGTCGTCCCGACTGCCAAGAAAGTTGGCCATGATATTACTGAGAGTGAAGATGCTAATAAAACCGAATTAAAGTCGGCTTTGTATAAAGCCGCAGTTGAGTCAGGCGATACGGAATTTGTTAAGGATGCAGAGACAAGGTTCGAGGAGTTCAACAGAGGAGAACAAATTGACTCCAACTTACTGGAAGCTGTATTTGGTGGTATAGCCAAATATGGAACTAGTGAGCAGTACAAAACTCTTGTTGAGATATACAAATCAAACGATTCGGCTCACGTTAGCAAGGCTGTCATAGCTTCTCTTGCGAAATCAAGAGAGCCGAAGAACATTCAACTAATTCATAGGCTACTGCTCGACAAGGTAATTCGTACACAGGATTGGAAAGATTTATTCTTGGGAGCTCGCCAAAATAGAACTGCTATTGCACTTCAGCACAAGTTCTTACTTGCCAATTGGAAAACTGTGACTAAAATTGTACCTCAACCACTGCAACACTACTTGGTTGAAGGTACTTTTTCTTTCCTTTATACTACTGAACAGTACGAAGAGTTTAAAAAGTTTGCTGCCACCGAACTGACTGGATTACAACGACCTTCGGCTATCTGTGAGGATATAATTAAGAGTCGACTTCGATGGAAAGAACGAGATACTCAGGATGTCGAGCAGTGGCTAGCAAGAAGCGGTTACTTGCAGGATCAGACTTTCGGCTCGAAATTAACGAGTTTTCTGAAACTGCAATAAAAAATACATATATTACATGGTACATTTATACTAATAAACGGTTTTAACCAAGATAATCATTAATCAAATATCACTGATGATAAATAAATAATAACATGTCTCTGCAAGTTTATCCTGATTTGTGCCTCTTCGTTTGCGGCTGTTCAGTTTGCAGGCCATATTCGGGTTCCTCCACCTTTTCCCTAATACCTTCATCTTCCTCTCGTTCAAATTCCACAGGTCCTTCCCTTTCTTGCTCATCTCTGGTATGCTTATCAGCACCAAGTCCCTCAAAGCGACGTTCAGAATTGATTCGGTCCATCTCATCTGCTCCTTCATCATCGGCTGCCATACTGGGCCTATAGATTCTCTGTACAGCTTCTTGAGCAGCGAAAAGACCCTTGTCATAAATTTGATCCTCATTATATTTTGTGTTAGCACTGCTGGCTTGACTAAATAGCCTCGAATCAAACTGTGCTTCACCAGTCGGCTTGGATGGTTTGGCGACTCCGAGGGCTACTCTCTCTGAAATATCACGGTCTTGTTCCATGGCCATAGCCTTAACACGGCGCTCAGCACCCATTCGTGACATTCGCAAATTTCGTTCTGCTTCTCTTCGTCTATCCTCTATTTCCTCACGCCTTTGACGTTCCGCGGGCGTCTCCTCTTCTGATTCCGACTCACTACCGTATTCATCTATCAAACCACCACGGCCTCTGTCCTCATCTTTGGAGGCCACAGTTGAACGGCCAGCTCTTTCTTCTCTAGCTTTTCTTGCAAGATCTCTCAAAAGTTCCTCCTTAGCGGCATTCTCCTTTTCAGCCAGTTTCTTCTGCATGGCAGCCCGTTCTTTGATTTCCTCTCTGGCACTTCGTTCAGCAGCATACAGAGCTTCCGCTAACTTGGCTTTATTGTCATTAATACTCACATCCTGAAGCCCGTGAGAAGTACCAGCTAACCGTTTATCCAAAGCGATCGTGTATCCCTTGGGATTCTTCCAGTTGGATATGGCTGGGGGTATGTACCAATCTTCCTGATCTTCAGCTGTGAGTTTTCTAGGAGGTGATCGCAATATAGGAGGCGGCGGCGAAGCTTTTCTAGGGATTTTGTTAGTTTTCTTGAATTTGGCAGGCGCCATGGGATCCTCAGCGACATCAACCACTTTAATGATTCTCTGTCGATGATTAGTATCAGATGCTTCACCCATCTGATTCCCCGGTGTATACCGTATATAAGTCGCATCTCCTGGTTTTTTAGCAACTGATTTTGGCTTTGATGCTTCTAATTTTCCTTGTAGTAGCCTGTCAATCGCAGCCTTAGTGGCATCAGCTGTTTGTTTAGCTTCTTCTTCATCTGGTCGTTCGAGAGATATATCGCCATTATCGGCCCTCTGTCTCAAAGGTATGAGATCCTCATAAGAAGTCTGAACAACTCGATTACCACTATGTCCTTGTTTAGCTATTATGCTGTAATCGACTTCTCCGTTGTCTGTTTTCTGAACTGTTAAAGCATTGCTTCTGGAAGGTTTACTGATCTGTTTGGAAACGCTTTGCTCTACGCTTGTTTCCTCTTCAGAAAACCCTTCAGCATCTGATATTTCATAGGAATCTAGCTTTTCCTCATGTTTTTCTTTTCCAGCATGCTTTGGTTGTGGAAGAAAATCACTTATGGAAGACATGATGGTAAGAAGATGAATTGAGAAGTCCCGAAGCACTGATATCTTGACATGAAGATAATCCCATCTTCGTTACATAGAAATTGTTGCTTTTTATTAGTAATTCTTTCATATACTATATCTCATTTAATTATTGCTTTTATTTACAACTTTCATCTCCGGACTACAATTCGTCATGTGATAATTCCTGCTGGTCTGCCGGCTCTTCTCCAAATTGCACTTCTTCTTTAGAAACTTTCGATATGTTTTTCACTTGCGACGTCAATGCAGCTATTTGATCGTCATAGTCAACCCATTCAGGCACTTGGCGACGTGCTCGATCAAGTTTGGGCTCTTTGGTTAGAGGATTATTGCATAGATCAATCGTCTTAGCTGTCTTGAGACTTTCATCAGAACACCACGTCTCGCACCAGAGCCAGTCTTGCGGTAACGAGAATATAGGAAGAACATGCTGTAGATGATTTGGAAGATCTTGATCCAAGTTAGACAAAGATCCTGAATCAGCAGACAACATCTGGTACATTTGCCTCAATCGATCACCTGCTGCCAATTGTCGGAACCTCACCAAGTCAACCTTATACAAGGCACTAATATGATATGGTTTGCCTTCCAAAAACTTCTTCCACCAACCTTGCTTCCAGAATCGGAATCCTTCCATCTCTTCTCGTGAGTCACCCATCGGCGTGTAGCCATAGGGAGCTCCGTTCATATCTAACTCGACAAGCTCATACATATCTGTTCGTACAATCTGATCAGCGTCAACAAATATAACGTTTTCAAGAGTTTGAGGGAATAAGACATCTAAAAATAATATCTTATATCCCCAGATAGTACGCTGCTTTTCAGTCTGTCCTCTCAACCATGATGGCCATTTGTAAGTGACGAGTTCATATTCAAAGCCATACTTCTCAGCAAGGTGCGGCAAAAACTCTTTAAAAGATGGTGATAAGAAGTTCTCAATCAACCAGAATTTCACGCTATGTGTTGTATGCTTCATGACACTTGCTGTCATAATAGACAAGAATCGCTCGTACAGATGACCGCTGGCTACCGTGAAGATATTGATATCAGCACCGCCCTTGACAATCTTCCCGCCACCAAAACCACTCTTCAGCTTGCCCCAAAGCCCACTAGCAGACTCAGGTTCCAAGACATCTGCATCTTCCATGCCCTTCTTGCGGTCAAAGATGGGACGGATTACCTTTCCATTCATTCTAGTAATCCAAACACCGTTTCCTGAGCTACCAGCATCAGTTGATTCAAGTGAATAGATATCAGAAGAGCGTCCTTCCTTAATGTTCAAGTACCATAAACCTGGATTGGCTTTTAGCTGCAAATATCCGAGATTGGCCATGATACTCGTGTCCGTCAACGTCTTTGTCTGTGCGTCCCCTAATTCAATAGCCAGTCCACGAGGTGGTGCCCGAGTGACACTTTCTTCTGCATGTCCTTCCAACAGAATATAGTCTAATTGATAGGTTGCACTGAGCTTATCCTCAGGAACGGAATCCAAAATGATGTTTTCCAAATCATTTTCAGAAACAGCAGGAGTAACTATCCATGCCGAAGGGACATTAACGTCCATATTCAACAAAGTATCAGTTGGTACTTCATCAAAGGAAACTGCATAGCCTTTAACAGATCCTGCATTGTCATCAAAAACCGGCTCGACAGGATAGGCAGCACGGTAGAACCTCTTCAACGGGATATTTTCGTCCTTTATAACTGCTGGAGATAAAAATATTTTGATAGATATCCCAGGAAACTTAGAAAGGGTTTCTAGAATTTCGACATAAGACTGTCCTAACTCGCTAAGAGGATCAATAGTTGCGACAATACTCAGTTGAGACGTCTCATTGGACCTTCCAAGATGGAAACTAGAATATTTGTCAAGCCAAGTTCTTGTTGAGACTCTCGGAACCGCAGCTGCTGAATCGGCTTCGTAGTACGTCGTTGAGTACAAAGAAGTGAAAAGATCAGCTTTTTTGTAGGTATCAAGTGCTACAGTGTCTGCAGCACCAGAAATCAACGAAGCGATTCGCTGTTCAGTCTCGTATTTCAATAAAACAGCCATTTCGTTTTCAGAGAACACGGCGTTATCAGGAATTTCCACGACTCTGCCGTTGACAACAACCGTGAGACTGGCAGGAGGAAGACCGTTTCTTTCCAGGTATTTGGTGCTGGACTTACTTATGCTTTGAGTCTTTTCAAAATTCTTGAAGCTAACAGAATCAGATTCAGCGCCATTGAATTTTTTCCCGAAATCCGTAATGAACTTCTCCTGAGACTCTTCGTCACCAATAGTGCTACCAACATAAGGTATTATCGCGACTCGAAGATTTGACTCTGATTGAGCCACTGCATTCAAAATATTTTCAGCCTTTTTAACATCAGACTGCTTAGATATATCAAGCAGTACCCAAACAGTTATATAGTTATCCGAGCCGGAGACTGTTTTTAGAGCTTGCGGCAGTTGCAATTGATCGTCCAGCTCATAAAATTTTGCAGTATCCCTATATTTCACGTCTAATGGATCAGTAGGAGTAATTAAGGTATTGCGAGTTTTCAGAGCTAGGAGCAGAAACTGGTCTCTCAAATTGGTTGTCTCATCCACCTCTCCTTCAGTAATCCATGATTTCAAGAGAGCGAGATCATATTCAAGTATGTTTGAGGCCATATTCATCCAAGAAGGATTGAAAATATCCAGCAGAACACCATCTACAAATATAGAGGCACTTCCAGTATCTATTTGTAGGTCGCCAATCCATTTTTGTGTATCAGCTACCATTTCTTCAATTGCAGGAGAAGTAGTATCAATCTTCTTAATATCAAGATTGGTAAGGCTCTTAAAGACGATTTCGGGATCTTTTCCACTCATTAGATTGAACAAAAATGGAGCGACTTCAAAGTTCTCATCATTTTGAAGAAAAAAAAGCTGCCTAGCGAGCTCGTCACCCTCTTCAGAAGCTCCAATCAAAGGAATGACTCCTATTTGGATTGGCATACCACGAGCAGCAAACATCAAAAGTTTACCAAATTCCTGATAGAACTTAGGATTAGATAGATCAGCAGCAAACACAAATGAAAATGCGTTCTTCCTTACTGGAGGAAGTGGTTCCGATGAGGCCAAATAACCACTAAGCTTAGACGACCACGATCGAAACCTGGGATCCTCAGTTAGATCATTGAGCCAAATTAAACCCTTCGAACGATAGTCATACCGATCGTTAGCAGCCTCTGATAAAGCTTCACCAAACATGTTACGCGTTATCAATTGAGCGGCAACAGAAGGTTCAATATCAAGTCGGCTGGCCAAATCATGTACAAGTTTTCTCTCATGATCAATTTTGTCCATGATAGTAAAAATATCATCAGAAGATGCAGACACGGGAACACCATTGACCAAAATAGCGTTTTGACCGAACATAAAATTCTGGCTGGCGACGTTTTCCCTAAGCTCTTGCCATATCTCAGGATCCATGTCCAATTCAGAAATAGAAGAAGCAAACAAGGGGAAATCCAGAGAGATTTCTTTGAGTGCCTGAAATGAATCCTCTTGAGCCATAATATAACCGGCAGCCCGATTGCCAAGCATAGAGAGTTTCTTCTTATCGATCGCGGCAGCATCGATAGACCGAGTTAGATTGACTGCCTTTTGATCACTTTTTTTGGTATCTTTCGGCAAGGAATCTATATCCTCTTCATCAGAAGAATCGGCGCTATTTCTGTCGTCAATTACCAGATAATCAGTTCTTTTCACATAGAGTTCGATGCCATAACCTGCCAACGGTTCCTTGGTAGATGCCGATTTAGAAGGCTTATATCTTAAAATATACTGCACTTTGCCCTTCTCTGCACTTAAGACAAGAGCCTGATGGAACTGTATAAATGACTCAGATTCCAAATCCCCATATAAAATGCCTACAGGAGCGTCGGGATTCGTTGCAAGGACTCGATCTGTTGGCAGAAGCTCAACCTGAGACGTAGCATCAGTTTCCAAAGCATATACTTTTGCAGGATCACAAGAGGCTTCTCCATTGTAAAAAAAGACGTTTTCACAGTCGTCAGCGACCTGAGATTGAAGTTTGGGCCGGTTGTTCTTGTCAAAGTACTGATATTGGGCTTGAATAGCAGCAGAATTTCTCTTTAAAGCCATGGAAAACTTGGAAAATCCCAACTGTTCTTCAGAAAGAAGCTTGAGATTGCTCAATTCTTGTATAACATGATCATATAGCTGTTTATCCGAGGCTTTTCCATGTTCCTGCTCATACTTGGTGATTATGGAAATCACCGGGAAATACAGTGTATTATTCTCACTTGCAATGGATTCACTAGAGGGTAAGTAAGAGATGTCAGCTTATAAGCAGTTCAGACGTTTAGATACTCACATCAAATGAAGTCTATGTGGAGGATCAACCCAATTTGCTTGAAGATTCACCTCAATTGGCTTGGCTATTGTAATAGCTAGAAAACAAGCCATTACATAAGCTGAAGCCAGCCAGAATCTGCCAACTTGCAGCATTTTGTACGACTGTTTTTTAGTCCAAATCGATGGAGTCCCTGGTCGAAGATGTGGAGAACTGAACACGTTTGTACAGCCGTAACACAAAGTTATAAGACATGGTTTGAAAGGCTGAAATTCGCCATTTTTACTATTTACATAATAATATTACTTATCTTACATAATTTACAATATTTACATTATAATCCAACTATAATCTGTAAAGATAACGGATCAATTGATCGAATTGTACATTCTAGTTCAGTCCCCAGACTATATGGTTCGGCATGAAGTAGAGGAACTACCTCGAGATATCCTGCAATACCCCAGTCTCGTAGATATACTCTTTGCAACCCGGAAGTATTAACACTAAGACCTGACACCAAAACGGCAAGTGGTACCTTTTGATCTTGTTGCTGTAGGGCCTTCAATGTCCAGAATAATTTGGCATTTGTTTGAGCCTGTTTGATCATTCTTTGAGTAGACTCAATATGCATCATCATAACTGCGAGATGATCTCTCCCAATGAGATGTTTACTGCTTGGACCATCTCGTAACAAGTGTTGAATTTGCCAGTGTGTCAGCATATCCTGGAATCGTCGTAGTGGTGAAGTACAATGCGTATAATAATCAAGTCCTAAACCTGCATGTTCTTGTGGAACCCCACTAAGAACGGCTGGCTTCATATATCGTGCCGCTCGAACAGAAATATCTGCAGGAGCTTCATCCAAAGCCGGATACTGTTTTTCCATTGCCATAAACTGCTGCATGTCTTGAGAGGTGGAGAAGTGTAATGATTGACCACGATATATGATAGGAACTTGGTTGCTGTAGGCCATTTCAGCAACTGCCGCATTCGCTTTAATCATAAATTCGGTGACAATCTGCTGTGATATTTGACTTTCAACAGGACTAACGTGCACTTCACCTGTGGGTTCGACTGAAACAGTTGTAGCAGGCATTCTCAATTCCAACGCACCATTTTTCATTCTTCCTTGACGCAAATGATGTGAAATGTCACGTAGAACTACCAAATCATCTTTATAAGGCGACTCAGCAGCATCATTGAGAATTTTGTCCACCTCATCGTAAGTCAAAGACACAATCTTGCTGGCATGTTTCATAGAGACGTTATGAGAACCCGGCACAACAACATTATTCTTCAGGTCATAATTAAATGAAATGCAAAAACTTCTTCTTCCTTCACTTCCAGAAAGATTGAATTTATCACTAAATTGTGAAGCCAGCATTGGTATTGAAGAGGTAGGGAAGTATGCAGTGGAAGACTTAGAGTAAGCTCCCTGGAGAATATCACGATACTTGCCATCTAAAGCACCAATTACCGACATTGGGTCAGCAATATGCACAGATACCGTGGTAATAGAGTCTTTAATAGAAACAGAAACACCGTCATCGATTTCTTCTGCGGTATCTGAATCAATGCAAAAAATTGGCTCCGGACCAGAATCAGTGCGTATACTTTCCATATTATCAGGTAACGTTGATATATCTCCACTGAGCGGTCTTTGTAAAAACTCCTTGTTCAAAAATGAATATCTTTGTTGGTCGATAAATGGACCAATTTCAGTGTTTAATAACTTATGATCTTGTAACAAATTCAGGGCCAAGGCTGGATCAACAACCTCCCCAGAATAATTGGCCATTTCTCTGACAGCAAGAATAGCCGACGAAGCAGAATCAAAGTCATGGAGATTGATATCACTTAATGAGTATGCTTTAATTAATCGAAGCAGCTGTGGGGTGAATTTAGACGACGACTTCAACTCCTGAAAATGTCTCTTTGCATCTATGCGCCGTTCTATTTCTGATTTAGGCAAAATAGTCACTGAAAAGCTTCCAGAGCCCCAGGGTCCAATATCAGTTAGCGTGGTTCCAGAGAAGTTATGTGTGACTGCATAATAGACCATATGAGCCATAGAGGGCGATATAGAGTTATAGTCATATGAATGAGCCACAGGAAAAGACCCAGATAACGCTTTGAGACTATCGGACTTCTTCTCTTTCGAGGAGAAACTCAATCGATTTTGAATCTCACAGACGAGTGTAACAAACGGAATATTCACAGCTTCGTCTATTCGTTGAAGGTTGCGTAATATACTGGACATTTCCTCCGAAACCGAATCTAGATTATTATAAGCTTTCTCAATGAATTTCCTCAATCGAACATATAATGCCCGATGAATAGGAGAAATCAAGTGTTTAGAGTCCTTTTCGTTTTTCACCTCCACAGTCCTTACTGGATCAGCCAGAACAGAAGGATGAATAAATTCCCCCAGAGAAAACATTATATTCCATCTTGAAACTTCTGTGATATCTCCAGTGGCCAAATAAACAAGATAAGACTCGGGATTTGCTTCAGTAGGAAGTTGTATAATAACTGCGGGATCATGACTGGCCAGTTCAACCAGATGACCAACCTTAGGAGCAGAATGCATGAATTCCGGGCCAATGCTATGGTTTTTTAACAGCTTGTCTTTATCTACGGATATTCTCCGATCTTCCAGTAAATGCCTTTTATACTCTGCTTTTTTCCTCTTGCTTCTAGCAATGATATCTCTGAATCTCAGGCTCAATTGACGGTCATTGAAGCCTTCGGTTGAAACATCTTCTGAGCTAAATGGTGAGGTACTATATCTGGCTCTAGTAGATCGACATACTTTTATTATATGAGAGTTTGATCTAGTTTCCAATACAACATGGCGAAAATATTTGAGCATTGATGGTGGAGTTTTGTTAAACTGATAATTTTCAAACTGAAGAAATGGCTATTTTTCGACAATACAACTGAGAAGAAACAAAGATTATAAAATTCTCTATGCTTTTTATATTAGCTTTATATGATATCATCTAACCTTATATACTGATATATTTTTGATTTTTCTTCAAGCTTTACTCTATTTGGCCTTTTGCTGATCTATCGGATACTTGATATAAAGAGTACCAATATCCAAATAGCCAGTTATTTCATGGATGATATCACTGATAAATGAAGCATAAACACCAAAAGAAAAGCCCAAACCTGCCCATACCGAGCAAATGCTGGTAAATTCAGGATCCCATTTCAGTATCTCTCCAACATACACTGAAGCTATACCCATTATCGGTAGGAACAACAGAGGATTCCATAGAGGAAATTCCTGCTTGGTTAGATGTGCCAGGATGATTCGACCAACAGTGAAAGCGAAGACCACACCTGTAGCACTAACAAGAGGAAGAAGGTGTTTATGAAGAAGGGACGGTGATAGCCAGATCCAGACAAGTAAAGAGACGTAAAAGAATATGAATGGTATTACACCCAAAAGAGCTTCGTGGAGTGCATTATTGTCGTCTTTTGAAGCCGACTCTGTCTTTTTCACCTTGATGACATTCTGTGCACTTTGATATATGTTAAGACCAAGAGCCAACATAGCGAATACCACATATAAATCAATGACATTTATAGAGTTAAGCAATGGATGAGACGGGAAAACAAGACCAAAATAATCAGCAATTGGCGTTTTCCACAGACCTGGGCCAAACGTAGCCGTAATTAGGTAGATAATGATCACCATGAGGATGCCTTCGACGGGACCCGAGAAAGTCGAAAGAAACAACACACCGGTATGATATTCTTCCCATGTAGTTAAATAAAAGTTGCAAAGAGTGCCGAATTGAGCAGCAATGACATACCAGCTGTATCCCATGTTGGTAGCCGAAGCAAACAGGATGACCTCCAAAGTAGTGTTTAAAGCATCGACACAATGATCAAAAAGTTCACCTAAAGGACCCGATTGACCTGTCCGACGAGCCTGTAAACCATCACATGCGTCAAATGTTTGGTACATGAACAATCCAAAGGCATATGATAGATAGACCCAGGTTGGACATTGCTTATCCAACGAGGAATTATAGTAGAGCATAGTCAAGATATTGACAAGTACGAAACAGAAGCCCAGTAAAGTCACAAGATTCGGAGCAAGCCAAGTTGGAAAAATCAGTACGAATCGCTGATAAAACGGCTTTAGTATGTATTTTGATATGGGGGAATGATCCTGGCCAGCATATCTGAAGTTAGCAGCTAAATACCATCATATCCTCCAATCATATTCTACTCACTTATATTTCTTCAGGCCCGGAAGAGCCGATCGCGGCAAAAATACTCCCATATCCCCTCTACCGTGGCTTATCTGATCTTGATCTGGCCCCGAAAAGCTCTCGACACTAATTAGGAAATGAGTCCTCACACGTGGGTTGATCCATTGGGTGCGATGCCATCCCAAGTTAGCCTCTTGAGATCAGAGGATCGAGAATTAAGCAACTAGACATTTTAGACAACAAGTATAAATTGGAGCCTGAGGAGGTTTTAAGGATATTTCGACAGTGGAGAAAACGCTCAGAGACTCAGTTTATATAGCTCCTCGATACAATTGGCTATGAAGTTTGGAGAACAGCTAAAAACATCCCTCATCAAGGATTATTTCTACTATTATATCTCCTACGACGATCTCAAGCACCAGCTGAAAAAAGATGCCGCTTTAGGATGGAACGAAAACCTCGAGGAAGCCTTTGTTAGGCGTCTCGAGTCGGAACTCGACAAGGTATATACGTTTCAAAGGGTCAAATCTACCGAGATAATGAGAAGGATCAAGACGGCCGATAAGCAGGTCACTGATCTGGTTCGAGCCAGTGAATCGCAGTCAAACGCATATACTGAGCAGCAATACGAAGACGTCGAGGAAGAATTGTCCGATATCATAGCCGATGTTCATGATTTGGCTAAGTATACTCAGCTTAACTATACTGGATTTCAAAAAATCATAAAAAAACACGACAAACAAACCGGCTGGAACCTCAAACCTATTTTTCTTGTTAGGCTGAATGCGAAGCCTTTTTTCAAGGATAATTACGACATGTTAGTTGTGAAATTGTCCAAGTTGTATGACCTTGTTAGAACTCGAGGAAATCCCGTGGCTGGAGACTCTTCGGCCGGTGGAGCTCAACAGAACTTTGTTCGACAAACAACCAAATACTGGGTTCACAAGGATAATATCACGGAATTGAAATTGATCATTTTAAAACATCTTCCAGTGCTGGTATTTAATGCCAACAAGGAGTTTCAGCAAGAAGATTCTGCAATTACCTCCATATACTACGATAACGCTGACTTAGATCTTTACAAGGGACGTTTAGAGAAAACTGAAGGTGCTGAAGCTATCCGACTTCGTTGGTATGGTGGCATGTCTTCTGACACTATATTTGTTGAGCGAAAGACTCATAGAGAGGACTGGACTGGTGAGAAATCTGTCAAAGCTCGTTTCACGCTCAAAGAAAAGCACGTCAACGACTTTTTGAAAGGAAAGTATTCTGTTGCCCAAGCTTTTGAGAAGACTCGCCGAGATGGCAAAAAGTCTCTCAAGGAAATCGAATCATTAGAAGCTTTGGCCAGAGAAATCCAGTATACTGTGATCCAAAAGAAACTACGACCGGTGATGCGCTCTTTCTATAACAGAACAGCCTTTCAGTTACCTGGAGATGCTCGTGTGCGAATTTCTCTTGATACTGAGTTGAGTATGGTCCGTGAGGATAACTTTGATGGTTTGGATCGTGCTCATAAAAATTGGAGACGAATGGACATTGGTATCGACTGGCCCTTTCCACAGTTAGCACCCGGAGATGTCGAGCGGTTCCCATATGCTGTTCTTGAAGTCAAGCTACAAACATCGCTTGGCCAGGAACCTCCTCAGTGGGTTCGAGACCTGGTTTCTTCACATTTGGTTGAGGCTGTTCCAAAGTACTCCAAATTCATTCATGGATGTGCTACTTTACTTCCAAACAAAGTGAAGGAGATTCCTTTCTGGTTGCCTCAGATGGACGTTGATATCAAGAAACCGGCTAATCCCGAATATGGTATTGAACACCCTGCTCATGCCGATGAGGCCAATGGGCTTCTTGATGGCGAAGAAGATCTCGGCGAATTGCCACCTGAAAATGGAACTTCCATCGTACGCTTTGATAATGCAGCCATTAGACAGAATAGGGCTCAAGCAGAAGAAAACACTTCTCTTCTTCACCCTACCAGATCAGCTCCTAGTTCCAGGACGTCTTTGTATAATGCACCGGCGTTGTTTCATCCTGTAATCAAGCTTTACAACGATACAGTTAACTGGTTCAACGGAGCTTTTGTTGATGAAGTTTCTGTTTCTAACTTGGCACCTGGAACTGTCTTCATTCAGGATATCAAGGTTCCTGCAGGAAAAGTTATTGCTGTTCCAGTCAGAGTGGAACCAAAAGTTTATTTTGCCAACGAAAGAACTTTCTTGGCATGGCTTGAGATTTCTATTCTTTTGGGAACCATTGCTGGAACTTTGATAAATTTTGGAGGCCCATTGGCATTGGAAGCCTCAGTTGGTTTCTTCTTCGTGGCTGTAGCAGCTATCCTTTATTCTATTGGGATATATGTATATCGTCGTCACAATATTCGGCACCGACGAGCGGTACGATATGATGATCCTTACGGGCCGACTATCATCTGTATTGCGTTGGCAGCTGCCACTGGGGTTAATTTCTTCCTGCAAGCGACAAAATAACTGTCTCCCCAAAACTTTGTCTTTTCTAGTACCTAGCGTAATGCATAATCTTAGATCTTTTTTTTTTTTGATACGACATCCTTATGTTCGTATTTAGGCCTTCTTTGAGTAATTTTTATAACCAACTGTCTCCAACTTCTCGGCTTTAGTTAGCACTTCTGCCTCCATCTTGTCCATATACTCTTCCAATTTGAGATAATATGAAGGCATAAAAGAACCGAGCATTTTGATAGCCAGTAAGGCTGCATTTGTAGCATTGTTAATGGCAACAGTTGCTACAGGAACACCTCTTGGCATCTGAACAATAGAGTGCAAGGAATCAACACCATCGAGAGAACTGCCCTTAACTGGCACACCTATGACTGGGAGAGCAGTCATAGCGGCGACCATTCCAGGCAAATGTGCGGCACCACCAGCACCAGCTATTATGGCTTTTAAGCCTCGAGAAGATGCTTCTGCTGCGTATTTGGCCATTCTATATGGCGTACGATGAGCAGAAACAATGGTAACCTCAAAGGGGACATCGAATTGCTTTAAAATGTCTGCTCCAACGGACATAACAGGAAGATCTGAGTCGGATCCCATAATTATACCGACTAGGGGTTTAGCATGAGGCTGTTCAGCGCTGACAGCAGCATCTGAATGGCCCATGATTCGAGCTAAACGAGCTTCAGCTACCAGCATAGAACCAGCAATGATATTGATATGCCCTAACTTTCGTCCTTTTCTTGAGGATTTTCCGTATAGATGTATTATACTACCAGCTGTTTCTAAGGCTCGTTCACTTAGCTGTTTTTCTGCAGCTCCTTCTTCACCAATGATGTTGAGCATTATAGCATTAGTAGTAGGTGTAGAAAAGTTGGAGAATCCTATAGGAAGTGGTAAACCAAGAACAGCTCGAATATGAGCTTCGAATTGAGAAGTAACACAGGCATCCTGAGTATAATGACCAGAATTGTGAGGTCTTGGAGCTATCTCATTTATGAGGATTTGACCGTCCCTAAGGTCGAACATCTCCACACCAAATATACCTGCTCCACTTAAAGTCATCACAGCACTTTCGGCCAAAAGCTTAGCTCTTTGCAAGGTGGATTCAGGTACTCTCGCAGGCGCATAAACCACGTGACAGATATTATCTTTGTGTACAGTTTCCACAGTTGGATAGGAAAACACTTCTCCATCGACACTACGAACCACCATGACGGCAAGCTCTCTGGTGAATGCAGCAAACTTCTCGGCATACAAAGGTAATTTCCCAAGCTCCTTCAAAGCTTCAGGAATATCCTCGGCCTTCTTCACCAGAAAATTTCCCCGTCCATCATAGGCATTTGTTCTGGTTTTCAGCATGAAAGGGTACCCAAAAGCACGTCCAGCGGCATTAAGACTCTCCTCAGTCGCTTCTACAGCCTGAGATTGTGCTGTAGGCATAAAATGCTCAGCTAGGTGCTGCTTCTGCAAGTATTTATCCTGAATAATCCTGATGGTCTTTGGAGAGGGCTGGACTTCTTTGCCTTTCTTGACCAATTCTTCCACAACAAAAACGTCGACATGCTCAATTTCAAATGTAATAACATCTGCACGCTTTGAAAGCTCTATAATAGAATCGCGATCATTGAATGAGCCTACAACATGGTCCCCGGTAGCATTGATCTGCTTTGCGGAGGAGCCCTCTGCATCTAGAATGACGGTTTTGATATTTAAACGATTAGCGGCTTCCACCATCATTCGGCCCAGCTGGCCTCCTCCAAGTATTCCTACAGTCCTAGAGTCCATGGCAAAAGTTCTATTGCTATTTGTGCTGAATTAAGGATTGTTCTAAAATTTTGTATCTGCTCGGGTCGATTGTCCCAGATAGGGAAAAGTGCGAGTTACCCTACGGCGCGAAGGGGTATAGATGAAAGATATAAGCTGTAAAGGGAGATTAATTATAGATGTTTTTGTTACATTCATTCATGGGATCATTGTATCTTATAAATATATAAATCTTCTATAAAATTCCATTCCTGTACTGTAATATGTCAGAAACTCCGTCTTCGTACGGCCAAGTACGGCTGATTTTGCACGGCTGAGTTCTTACGTTGCCGCGACAACAACAATCTTGGAAATATAAACAAACCTTCTATACAAAACTCACCCGTCTTCAATGAATCCTGTTTCGTTTGATCTGCTGGAAGAACACAAGGAAAATATTCGGCCACTAAAAGAGGGCCATTCGGCAAGTGCGCTTGCTGCTACATTAAATCATAATCCACTGGAAATTCGTGGTCAACAGGATCAGCAGAGGGAAGAGCTCGAGCAACAGCTAGAACGAGCAGATGAGCTCGACGATCCAATTGAACCCTTTTTAGAATACATTAAATGGATAACAAATAACTATCCTCAAGGTGCGACGGCTGATAGTGGTCTGGTCAGGGTTCTAGAGAGATGTACCGGGAAATTTCGAGACGATGCCATGTATAAGGATGACCCCCGATTCCTCAAGGTATGGATGAATTACATCAAGTATTCAGATTCACCTAAGGAAATTTTCATGTATTTGGCGAAAAAGGAAATAGGCAAGCATTTAGCAACGTATTATGAGGAATATGCCGCATATCTGGAGACACAGGGCCGGTGGAATCAAGCCGATGAGGTATATCAAATGGGCCGTGAGAACCAAGCCAGACCAATTGACCGCCTGAGAAAACGATACCAGCAATTCCGACAAAGATACGAGGCTAACATAGATCATGTCTCAAGTGAGCCGGGATCGCCTGTATTACCGGTAGTTCGGCCAGCATTAGCGACTGTTGGTGAAGCTCCTTCTGGTGGCATCTCCTCAGACGCTGTTCTGCAACCAATTACAAACAAGCTTCAGGTATTCACCGATCCATCTGGATCTCAAGGTATTTCGGGCCATCCAGAGGGTCAATGGGGCACAATTGGAAGCATGGCATCGCGGAAAAAGGAGAATATCATGGCTGCTACTCCATGGCAAGGGGCAACTCTTCCTCTAAGCAACGACTATGTACGCAGTGTATCCAGGCCAGCACCTGTATATCGTGATGGTCAGGACCAAGGTACCAGAAGAGAACGAATTGCAGTAGCAATGCAGTACCTGGTAGACGAAGAAGGGCAAGAAATGTGTCTAGAGGAAATGCTGGCCAAATCCAGAGACATTCTTCATAAACAGTATCCTCGATCAGATGCACATCAGCCACCTTTGGTAACTGAACCTCGTAAGTATCATAATTTGTTCGAGAATTGGAAAACGGAAAATTTACTAACTATAGGCTCTCCGGTTCGACGGGCTCCCTCACCTACTATGACTGCCTTCACTAAGGCGGCCACAGACGAAGTTTATGACATGTTCAACAGACCACTTGGTGCTGTCGATAATAATTTTAGTGACAATTCTGATGATGATAATAGCGAGGACGGGTCAGATGCTAGTGACGCGGCTCTCAATGAATATGAATCGGAGGAAGACGAGCCAATGCCTGAGGCTGTACCCCAGGTGACAGATGAAAACAAAACTCCTTCAATGCAATTACAGACGCCAAAGTTGGATGCGAATATTGCTCGCCAAAGACAGCTACCTTTTATGACTCCAATTTCTGAAGCTAGTGAGAACGAGCATACATCTCCTATTGACCAAGAAAGGGCCTCAAAAAACTTGATTCTGGTTAATCCTGTGGATCGCCAAGTGAGAGAGCAATACCTTGAAGAAATTCGCTACTTTCTGAATCAGTATTCCTATCATGCTTATCCTCAAAACAAGTTTCAGAAATCAGCTTCGCTGAGAAGCTCCCTGCCTCTGAAATCTCGCAAAAGTAACATTACAAATGTTGTAAGTATGACAGTGGTGGAGTTTCCTGACTCAAGGGATATATACTGTTTTCGGAAATGCATAGGTGCTGGTGGATACGGGTCAGTCTATTTGGCTGAATCTGGTCTGGGTTCTGTCAAGGCAATCAAAGTTGCTCAGACTCCACTGACATGGGAATACTATATCATGAAACAAGCTGAGATACGACTGAAAGGAAGCAGTGAATATCATTCACTAGTGCATACCAATGCATTGCATGAATTCTCAGACGAATCCTACCTGATAATGGATTACATGCATCAAGGAACCAGCTTGGATCTTCGTAACGAGGGAATCAATTTGTTCGAGGGAAATGGTTTACCTGAAGTGGTTGTCATGTTCATGGCAGTAGAGCTTTTGAAAGTCGTCGATGCTTTGCATAGAAATGGCATCATTCATGGGGATATGAAGGCTGACAATATTATGATGAGGATAAATACTTCTAGTCTCAAGTCTCGAACATACAATAGACAAGGAAGAGATGGCTGGATAGACCAGGGTATTGTACTTATCGATTTTGGCCGAGGAATTGACTTGAATCTGTTTGGCAAGGACACTCAGTTTGTCGCCAACTGGGAAATGGACAATGAGGACTGCCAGGAAATGCGTAATGGGGAGCCATGGACTTTCCAGGCCGATTATTATGGGTTGGCAGGCATTATTTATACACTTTTGTTTGGCCAACGAATTGCAACCAAACAGGAACGAGATGACAATGGTGCCGTATTTTATCGGCCGGCGCAACCTTTTAAGAGATATTGGCAACAAGAGCTTTGGACTCAATTGTTTGATATTCTGCTTAATTCCTCCTTGTACTGCCAGAAGTTCGGCACCCATCTACCTCTCTCTGACCCATTGGCCAACTGTCGAACACAGCTTGAGGACTGGTTAGAAACTAACAGTGAATCGCATGGGGTATCTCTATTTAGAGTTTTACAAGATCTCAGTGAAAAGTTGGATAAATAAGGGAATAATTAATAGACGGGATAATGAAAATCAAAATTGAATATCTTTTAATAACTCCAAAGCAAATAGTAAACTGTTTTATGCAAGAAATATAATCTACTATGCATTACCCTGAGGCTGCGAGACGATTTCACGCTTTTCCACATACTCGTACGGACCTCTCAAAGGCTCGTTTTTCTCTATATATTTCTGTACAATGGCCTTTAGCTTTGATAGTACTTTGGCCAAAAGACCACCAGAAGTGACCCTTTCAGCTTCTTCTTCCGGAACAACCTTTTTCGTGAGTAGATTAAATATATTGCCGAAAGACAACGCCATCAAGGTGCAGGTGAGAATGATGACATTGTATGGCATGCTGAAATCAGGAGTGGGTAAGGACAGCAGCAGCGAAGTTGTTCGAGACCAAAATGGCTCCGGGCCAAGTCCAGTAATAACGGCTGGTGCAATGCTAAATCCATGATTGGCATCAGGTGGATATTCCTCGATAAATAACAGTGATTTGTCAAAGTCAAAAGACAAACTAGCCCAAGTTGATGGAGGTAGACTCATTTGTATCTCAATTTGTAATGGCTGCTTTCTTTCAATAGCAGGCCGAAAATATACATCTTTGACAATATCCGTTTTGACGAAAGATGTGCCACTATCGGAGACTTCGTCAGATCCAATAGAACCTGTATCTACCTCTAGAGTATGAAGATAGACCCTCATATACCATGGAATAGTCTCAAATAAGATGAAATCGACCTGATCTGTTGAGGAAGGATTTGAAAATACACTTCTAAGACCACCTCTTTGTTGACCATGGCCTGTGAAAGATCGTTCAACCAGCACTCGAGGATGTTGAACAGGAGTTATAATTCTACTGTCATCGGTAGAAATCTCAATATCAATTACTTCACCTTTGTTTAAGCCGACACCAGTAGAAGTGATCTCAATACGGGTATCATTACTGCCGATAATTGCAGTCGCCCAGTTGTCAGGCGTGTCGACGGCGACATGATCAGAATTATCAGCCAGAAGACATGAGCCTCGGATATTTTTGCCAAAAATGTCTGATAATTTCCAATTAACATTGATTTCATTATTAATAGGGAAACATGTGTACCCTGAATGATATGGTTTAGATTCATCACAGCGTAAACTGTCAAAAGGAATAGGTTTAGCTACCCCAGAGCCAGATCGAGTAAGCACCGACGACACGTCCAATACCAGATCGATGTTTTGAATCATTTCATAGTAACAAATACCAGAATCATGACATTTCTGAAATACATCTATCGACATGGACTGCCATTGTGAATCAAAGATTTTATGGCCATCCAGTAGTGAGGAAATGCCTGCTTTTGCCTTGCAAGGTAACAATTTGACAAATGGTGTCAGATTTTCGGTACATACAGGCTCACTGGGCAGTGCACCACGCATCAAAAACACGTTTTCCTTTGCAGAAATGTTTCCAAATGGCTGAAATGACTTGACGGGTAAAGTTGTGTGGGTTGAATCGAGAAAGTTCAGAGATGCACAGAATAAGCCAGATAGACTATTAGCCAGTCGTTTCCAACGCGCTTCAGCTTCTGCCTGATCTGCAGCTTCTATCCAAGCCCACAATTCCACGCCTATTCCACCAGCAAATCGCCCGTTATGAGGCAAACTACCCCACTTGTCAGGATCCCACCAGCCCTGAGAGAATCGAAGATGCAGTTCTTTGACATATGTTTGCTCAATGATCTGACCCAGAGTTCTGGGAAATAACGAATAGTGATCATATACATCCGGTTCAGCAGCATCGCCTTCAGATCTGAAACCCAATGGCCTGTTGATAAGGCCCGAAGATGATTCAAACTCGAAAGAGGCCAGCAAATGATTTTCAGCGAGAGGACGAAGCCTCAGCCGTTCCTGATATTGGTCTGACTTGTCCAGACATGATCCAATTGATACGAAAGACAATAAACATATCACAAACGCAGGCAAGAATTGGCTTCTCCATCTATGCCCGAGCATGCTGATTTGTTGGAGGTTCGGTGGGAGCTTTGGGATTTTTCAGGATTTTCCCCATCGCAAGTTTTGACTTTCCCTTTGACTTTAGACTTGTCCCACCCATCTTTCATAGAGAACGACAGTTTTGGTCAAATATAAGAAAAACTCCAGAAAATAGGTGATTAAAACTGAAGAATCCTGACGTATTTTTGTAAGACTTTACCTGGTTTTATTTGTTAGTGTTTTTTCTGCTTTTTGACCTGTTAGTTGAGAGTTATCTCATCATTTGTCATGTCTTCCGATGAAGAACCAAATGGAAACTCCACCTCTAGAAGATTAGTCGGCCAATACACAGCTTTAAAAGAGTTCTATGACGATGTGGCAGGTCCAGACGACTTTGATCCCTTAGCAGGCCGACAAAAGGCTAAGACTATACGAGGTCGAGAATCTGATTATCACAAAAGAAAGTATGATAGGGCCTTTGAAGCGCTTGACGAAGAGAACAAGACTGCTGAGCAGCTGGAAGAGCTGCGAGAACTGGAAAGAGAAGAGGCTCGTGTGAATGCTTTGATTGAGAAGCGTAAGCAGGAGGCGGCTTATAAAAGAGACGGTTCTCCAGATGATGTCCCTAAAACTCCACCGATGGATCATGGATTGGAAGCCGATGACTCGTCAGAAGAACCTAAGACCCCTCCTATGGTCGAGCAGCCGGTGGTTCGGAAGAGCCGCTGGGATCAGGCTCCTGCAGATGCTCCCCCTGCTAAGAAGAAATCTCGATGGGATCAAGCTCCTAAAGAAGTTTCCAAACCAGGTGAAACTTTTATATCTATTGAAGATAAACAAGAATCGCAAGTCATGGTGCCTGAAAAGATAACTTTTGCTATATCTGATGAAATGCTCAATAAAATGCTGCCAACTGAAGGATTTGAGATACTGGACCAGCCGGATGGTTACATGCCGATCCGCACTGCCGCTCATAAACTCAAAAGTGCCCCGGTTAATGAAAGTGAAGGGTATACGATATTGGAGGATACCACTAATATTTACAAGAAAATGGCAGTAGATGTTCCTTCAGCAATACCCGGCGTAGGTGAACTGCAATATTTCAAGGAGTCTGACATGAAATATTTCGGGAGCTTGGTCAAATCGGAACAAGAGGTTTCAATGACTAGTGAAGAAGTCAAAGAAATGCGGGTTTTAAGACATTTGTTGAAGATTAAAAACGGTATACCTTATGTTAGAAAACAAGCGTTGCGTCAGCTTACTAGTGAAGCTCGCTCCTTGGGGCCTAAAGCCATTTTCAATCAAATTCTTCCTCTGCTCATGGAACAAACTATTGAGGACGAGGAACGTTATTTATTAGTCAAAGTTATTGACCGTGTATTGTACAAACTGGGTGACCTTGTTCAACCGTTCACTCATCGCATTCTCATTGTTATCGAACCTTTACTCATTGACGAAGACTACTATGCTCGTGCAAGTGGTCGTGATATCATTTCCAATTTATCGAAGGCAGCCGGATTATCGAATATGATTGCAACTCTTCGTCCAGATATCGATCATGCCGACGAATATGTTAGAAATACTACTGCCAGAACTGTTGCTGTAGTTGCGAATGCTCTGGGCCTACCAAAGTTTCTGCCGTTTTATAAGGCTGTCTGTCACTCTAAGAAGAGCTGGACTGCTCGACATACGGGAATGAGGATGGTGCAGCAGACCGCAATACTAATGGGATGTGCAGTTTTGCCTCACCTGAAGGGTCTTGTAGATTGTGTCGGGAAGGCACTTACTGATGATCAACTCAAAGTTCGTATGATGTCTGCGGGCGCATTATCCGCTTTGGCCGAAGCAGCTGCGCCTTATGGTATTGAATCTTTCGAAGACGTCCTGGAGCCTTTGTGGCTAGGAGTCAAAAAGCATCAAGGAAAAACGCTGGGCAATTTCCTTAGGTGCATTGGGTGTGTGATTCCGCTTATGGATATTGAGTATGCTAATTACTATACAACCGAAGTTATGAGCGTTTTATTACGAGAGTTCAGCACGCCGGACGAGGATATGAGAAATATTGTTCTGCGAGTAGTAAAACAGTGCGCATCGACGGAAGGTGTTACTGCACAATATTTAAGAGAGGAGGTTCTGCCGTCATATTTTAAAAATTTCTGGGTAAGAAGAGTGGCTATGAATCGGAAAACTAATCGTTTGGTTGTTGAAACTACTGTTGAGTTGGCCAGCAAAGTCGGTGTGGCTGAAACCGTCGAACACCTCATTCCAGCTATAAAAGATGAATCAGAAGCTTTCAAGCGAATGGCAGTATATGCTGTTGATAAAATTCTCACATCTTATGGTGCAGCAGATATATCTAGTCGTTTAGAAGAACGATTAGTTGATGCAGTTCTAACAGCTTTTCAAGAACAAACCAAGGAAGATTCCGTTATTTTACAAGGACTTGGAACAGTAGTAAACACACTTGGGTATCGGATAAAACCGTTCATTCCTCAAATTGTCAGTACCATCTTGTTTCGTTTGAATAACCAATTGCCGGCTGTTCGACAACAGGCTGCTGATCTTGTTGCCATAATTGCTGTTGCCATGAAGAAATGCGATGAAGACGCTTTGATGGGAAAGCTAAGCCATATTTTGTATGAGCAGCTTGGTGAGGAATATCCAGAGGTTCTAGGATCTATCCTGAAAGCTTTGCGCAGTATTGTTGCTGTGGTTGGTCTATCACATATGCAGCCACCAATTCGAGATCTGCTGCCACGATTAACACCAATCATGAGGAATCGACATGAAAAAGTTCAGGAAAACACAATCGATCTGGTAGGCAGAATTGCTGATAGAGGTGCAGAGTTTGTTAGTGCACGTGAATGGATGAGAATTTGCTTTGAACTACTGGATATGCTCAAAGCCCATAAAAAGAGCATTCGACGAGCTGCAAACAACACATTTGGATACATTGCTAAAGCTATTGGTCCTCAGGACGTCCTTGCTACCTTATTAAATAATCTTCGCGTTCAAGAAAGACAGTCTCGAGTCTGTACTGCTGTCGCTATAGGCATAGTGGCAGAGACATGCGCGCCATTCACAGTTTTGCCAGCCATTATGAATGAATACAGAGTTCCTGATATGAACGTCCAGAATGGCGTTTTGAAATCACTCACCTTCATGTTTGAATATATTGGTGACATGGCGAAGGATTATATTTATACTGTTGTTCCTCTTATTGAAGATGCTCTTACCGATAGAGATACTGTCCATCGTCAGACTGGGGCAACAGTTGTTCGACATCTGGCAATTAATTGTGCTGGCCTTGGTCTTGAGGACGCCATGATTCATTTTCTGGATTTACTGATGCCTAACATCTATGAAACGTCGCCTCATGTTATTGATAGAATTTTGGATGCTATTGACTGCGTTCGCAATGCAGTTGGTATGGGACCAGCCATGAATTATATATGGGCAGGGCTATTTCATGCTGCAAGAAAGGTGCGAAATCCTTACTGGATATTGTATAATCGCGCCTATATTCAAAACGCTGATGCTATGGTTCCATATTACCCCGAATTGCAAGGCGAATATCATCGTGATGAGCTTGATGTTTGGATTTAGAAGTAGTTGTCATAAAATTTAATGAATAATTTGCGTCACAGGAGTTTTTGAAATTCGTTTTTGCCCTCATCATCGTCCTCACTCTCGTCTTCACTTTCATCTTCGTCGTCGTCATCTTCTTCCTCTTCCTCTTCATCGTCTTCATCATCCTCATCCTCTTCCGAACTAGCGTCTGAATGTGACTTTCCCCCATTGCTTAGCCGTGTATCTGCAAAGAACTCATCAAGCGTCTGTTCTCTTAGTTTTCTCGACGATTCAATAACTCCATGAGATTCGGGTGTTTCAATTCGCTCAGATGAACCTTTTGTATATTTGGTATTAGTCAATGATCTAGGAGCTGCAAGCGAGGTTGTCGAAACATTCTCCTCCACCTGCACGTCCCTGACAGATGGATCAATTAGTTCGCTTGGCGGAGTCCATTCGGGCAGTGATCGATACCCATCAGTTGGAGCACCAAGAATAAGACTACTACTTCCTAAAGCCAATTGACCGATTTCCCAGGAGTTTGAAAGTTTCTTCGTATCATCGTCATTAGGAAGTAGCATAGTGTTGAGTGAAATGACCGGAGAAGGCTTTGCAGCTTGTAAAATCAACACAGCAATCTCTTTATTCAAAGAAGATCCAAGAAGAGACTCCAGCATTCTTGTTCGGTCTCTGTTGTCGTATGAGGAATCAAACTTGCTTGATAGCATAACATATTTGAACAGAAGAGGTATCTGTGAGCCATCTTCATTACTCTCAGGCTCAACACCATCGTGATCGCTGAGATACCTAGAGTACATCTTAGCAGCCAAAACAATAATTTGGTACCTTACAGAATCCTCTTCATCCTGAAATGATTTAGCACAGATTCTAAAAATATCAGGTGCTATGTCAGGGATTAGATAAGAGTATTCTCCAACAAGCCAGATTATACTCGCTCGTGCTTTTGGTTCCTTAGCGTTACCAAGAGATTTGGCAACGCTAATCAGAGCCTTGACATGACTACCTATATCCTGCTGAATTAAAAATCGAATGGCCGTGAGAGACTCACTAATTAGAACAGGATTATCACCGCGAATCTGTTTTTGTAGCCATTTAATTGTCTTTTCCTGCCAGGACTGCGATGCTGATAGAGCACAGCGAGCCAATGCGATCACACTAGCCGATACAATATTCTGATCTTGTGTGTTCAAAGCATTTATTCTCAGTTGAGATAAAATAAATCCGATATTGTTTTCTGTGGCAACTAGAGTTAGAAGATCCATTTTCAGCAATGCAATATAAGTCAAGTCGTCAGGAAACGGTATGAAATAACCAACAAATTCACCAAATGCCTGAGGATACTTCAATGCGATATTCCGTATATTTAATAGTGCAATATATTGAACAGCAGCGTCACTTCGCAACAGCCTGACCACAAAGCCTGCTACTTTGTGATGGATAAATAACCTTTCAGAGTCAAGACAGAAGAAAAACCTCGTCACTGCCATAACGACAGCACCATTCTTAGAATAAAGCAGTCTGGACGATTTTTTAATGAGCAGCTCCAAATCTTTATCCAACTCGATATCGGCTTCAGTTTCTTTGGGCTGTGGAAGGAACATTCTAGTATACTTTGTTAACAGATCCACTGCCATTATCTGAGCCCATTCGTCCATTTTGTCCAGAAATTCGCAAATTGCTCTATAGCGTCCATGCAAAAGATCTATTCTTTCGGGAAAATAGCGAGCTAGAACATTTAATGCAGTACCGAGAACCAAAGGATCATGGTCGTTCAAAAAGACTTTGAGCAAATCAACACCAGAATTGGCAGTAGAAGGATCCAATTCGATGCAATTACCAAGTGCCTGTGCAGCTGCCTTTCTGACCATTGGAGCAGGATCATGACAGTACTGTTTAACAGCCAACATGACTATAGGCACAATCAATGGCACCCTTATACCAGACATGACGCGAATAGCTGTTGATCTAATAAATGGATTCTGATTAGAAAGCGATTTCTGTATAGTATTAATAGAAAGTAAAGCCAGATCAGGCTCGAAATCGGCATATTGCAGCAGATAAGCATAGACCAGCTTACGCATTTCCAAACTGGAAGATGCAATATTTTTGATAACATCGGCGAAAAATTCACTTGAATCATTACCTTTAGCCATTCTCTATATGTGTTAGAAACCACTGCGAGGCATTATATCCATTGATACGTACCGAAATGACATGCTTCATACCAGCCAATCGTTCTTTATCGGATCGGCTGTTGAGCATGGCCGATATATTGCGAGTTTTTGGCCCGGAATCCTCCAGCAGCCGAGAAGACGCAGTGTTGGCAGCTTCCAACGTCAGCTCGCGTGCAGATTCGAGCATTCCTGCGAGTTTTGAAATGGACTCGGCCATTTTTGGGCTGAGGACGTTGATTGAAGAAGTTGGAAAGTTGAGTGATGCGGGAGCACCGACCGAAACAGGACATGACTTGAATAGCACACTAAGAATGAATTTTTTAGTTTCTTTTACTTTCTTTTTATAGTATATCCGTTATTTGTTTATATTCATCCCTAATAATAAATTATCTTATTCATAGAAGCAATCCGGTTCCATTATGGCTCGAAAATGTGCAGAGGAACCAAATAGAATACCGGCCAGCTTCAACTATGCGAATACCGAAAGCACATATTTGAGATCTATGTCAGAGAATACTCTAAACACGTGACTACTCTCTAAATGTAAATATTCTCCATTTCACAATCCACACTCAAAAATCGAGGGCAAATGTTTAATTTGCTTCATTAAATTGGATGGGCAAATTTCATTCATGTCCTAACCTAGTGTCATGCATACGTCTACAGTGT